>QDEB01132950.1:0-12056 GCA_004193795.1 Asbolus verrucosus | reverse complement strand
AAGATTTTATAACACATCCGCCGTACTCTGTTTTGACAAATTTTAAAAAATTACTTATATTACAGTGCAAATATACTTTCTTAATTATCTATAATTAATGACGAAAATCAAATAGCTTCAAAGTCATGGTTTAAAAAGCTTCGTGTAAGTTTAATAAATCAGCATCAACTCCAATAGCTAGTTCAACTTTCAGTTAACTGGGATAAATCAAAAATATATGAAAATTAATACAACTATAGACTCTGGATCAATTGAAAATAAATCATTCTTTCATCCTTTACCATATTATAAATAAAATAACATAATGAAAATTAAATTAAATATTTGTAGTAACAACCAGTGGTCACATTCAAACCACTTCAAGTACATTTGAAGGCACGACATCCGCGAAATTTGTTAAACCGGTAATTTTTAAAAACTGTGAAACATCGTTTTATTATTAATTTAAATGAAGAGAATTACATAATTTAAAATTTAACATTTAGTTTACTGCAAGTTTCTTTCTCTCAGTGGTAGAGTCTCACGGTGTGGTCCTTTCAACTTGAAGTATACCCCAGTATCACCCATTGATGCATTATATCCTACTTCATATGCTTCCCCAGGTGCCTACAATACAAAATTAAAAAAATAATTCTTTACAAATAAGATGTCAACTAACATTATTTAGAATATCATGGTAAATTTTAGCATCTTCTGCTTCTATAGTTAATTCAGGGACATGAAACATGGGCACATTAAAATAGGCCATAACAAAATCTTTTTTGTCCGCATATCTAAAATGGTCATCATCATAACTATTGCAACTAACATATTTTTTTTCAACAATACTTATTACGAAGAACACCCCAATCTTCCTCTGAAAGATTAGTCCAATCTTTCATTTTTGGATCTTGAGTATCAAATTTATCAAAATCAATACGTTCTACGTCTTCTACAACAACTTCAACTTCACCACCTTCAGACCAATCATAAATCAGAAGTTCCGCATGTTTACTAATTTCTTTTAAATAGTTTTGTTTGTAAAACTTTTCCATAGTGCTCAAATAGTCTTTAGTGAGGACAGGAGAATTTTTTTCGCAACTAAGAGCACGTTTTTTAATGTTTTCTTGAACTGCATTTACAGGAACATCTAAGTAAATCACCAAGTGAGGTCTCAACAGTTCAGAAATAGTATTATCGCGAATTTCATAGTAAGACTTGTAAGCTAAAATAAGAATAATTATTGCAATGCAGATGCAAATATTACTCCCAGTTACCAGATTTTGAAATATAGCCATGATTATACATTGCCTCTGTGAAAACGAAATCTGAAAAACAGCATCTATCAAGAACAATACCTTGTCCTGTACTTAACAGGTGAGCTAAAGCATCAATGTATTGTGAATACCTTAAAACAATGATTATATAACTGATTAAAAATAATCTTTATGAAATACTTTGTATGATATTGATGAAGCTGAAACGCGGCAGTGTTCATATGTTTGGGAGTTATCAAAAAATTTTTAATGTCAAAACTTCGACAAGACTCTGGTAACTGCTCATCGAGTTGTCTCAAATCATATCCATATGGGTTTATATAAACCATATCCAGATTTGCCTCAGGCATATACAACATGTCCAGTTCTGCAGCTAATTCCTTAGCGAACTTGGTTTTACCAGCAGCAACAGGACCTTCTACTACTATAATCTACAAAATACTCCAATCACTGATTGTTTCCCAAGTACCATGTAAATTTACCTTTGAATTCTCATCCAGCCTAGAAGTAGTTCTATCAATCCAATAGTTTAGAATAGTGTAAGATTTTTCTTTATAATTCCAAGGCGCTGGTTTTGGGGGCCTCTCAGTATCTTTGCTCCTCATGATTTTACTGCTAATGGTTCTCACTAAATTGAGTTCATTTTTTGCGAATAATACGTTATTGATTCCATTTTTGTTAATGAAACGGCATACGCCAATCCTCATCAAACTTGCCATTTTTTGGCCAAATTATTGTAAAAGGAAACACAATTATAGGGTTATGGTTATGTAAAAATACTGTTGACAGCTGTCATTATTATGTAAGAAATTGTGTTGGTAACATTGCATCACATTTCTACTTTTTATTTAATAGTTTTACACAATTAAATAATTTGATTTTTCATAGAAAAGTATGGTTTTAATTTGTTGATAATTTAAAATTTTTTGTAAACGAAATTAATTACAAACTATTATTTTAGTAATAAAAATTTTTAAATATTGGGTTGGCTGCTTTGTAAATTGCTTCAATTGTGGTCAGCTGACAAATTTGTATTTGAATTGCCTTATCTTTTGTAAATAATTCAACCATTTTGTATCTGTTTTCTTTATTGTAGAATATTTAAAATTTAATTTTTTTCCGGTGTAATGCTACATTATTTGTTTAAGTTTCATTATTCTCATTGGTCCTAGAGGTTAAACGTCATATGAAAACGTCAATATCGATTCACAAATGTTGAACAATCAAAGCAAGAAAATTTTAATTTTGGATGGCTCTATTGGTTCTCAGCTGAGTAAATATGTCTCCAAACCCCTTGATGGGGATCCATTATGGAGCGCTCGATCCCTAGCGAATGATCCAGATGCTGTTATCCAAGTTCACATGGATTATATTAAAGGTAACATTTTTAAACTATTAGAACATTGAAGCAGATTTTTTTATTTGTAGCCGGTTGTGACATAATTGAGACAAATACTTATCAAGCAAGTATTCCCGGCTTCATGAAATATTTGAATTGTACCAAAGATGAAAGTTATGAACTTATTAAAAAAGCTGTATTATTAGCCAAAATTGCTATAGACAAGGCACAGAAAGAAGGTATTTTGCAAGGTGGTAAAAAGCCACTAATTGCTGGCTCTGTGGGACCATATGGAGCTTATCTACATGATGGATCAGAATATCATGGATATTATACAGAAAAAACACCAAATGAAGTGTTAAAAGAGTATCATAAATTTAAAATCTCAGCTCTGGTTGAGGCAGGAGTTGACCTTCTTGCTATTGAAACAATTCCAAGCAAAAAAGAAGCTGAAATTATAGTAGAACTTATTAAAGATTATCCTAACATCAAAGCATGGCTTTCATTTAGTTGTCAGGTTTGCTGGAATTATAATTCAAAAAATTTGAAAGCATACAACAAATTTTAGCTGGACGGCACATTAACAGCTCATGGTGATAATTTTAAAGATGCTGCAGTATCTTGTTATAAATTAAATCCAAACCAAATTATTGCTGTTGGAGTTAACTGTATAGCACCACATGCTGTGGAAGCTCTTTTGAGAGAAATAACTGGTATGCCTTTAATTGTTTATGCCAACAGTGGGGAGAAATATGATCCAGATTTGGGGTATTTTCGACAAAAATTAATTTACTATTAAGTTTCCTTAAATATGATGTTTTTTTAGATGGGATAATAATTGTGAGAAACTTGAAGAATACATTCCCAGTTGGTTGAATCTAGGAGTAAAATATATTGGTGGCTGTTGCAGAGTATGTGATAATTATATCAAAAAAATTATTGATGAGGTTCATAAATGGGAAGAAAATCATTCATGAATCATTGAAAAAATGTATTTTGTTACAAATGTATCTGTTAAAATCTCAGGTAATTATTTTGCTTCTTATATCAAAAATTTGTTGGTATAATAAATTTAACAGCTGTCATCTTTGTCTCCTACCCACATACCAAAACTGTTACATGTTAAAATGTACTTAACTTTATTCCGACAAATTAAAGTTACTTGGTCCTCGAAAAGATACGAGTTCCCCTCAATTACAGTAGCCTCATTGACGACTGGTTTGCGGCATGACTTTTCTACAAAATTAAAAGAAAATTATTGTGTGTGGCCTACTGTGATACACTTGTTGATGCTTTTTCATTCTGCTGCTCCCATATCCATTTAAGCAATAGAAAGCGACTTAAGTCAGTTAACCTACTTGAGCATTTGCCTCTCATTCTGGTCCATTTTCCATTAGCTAAACAACGAACTGAACTGTCACCAAACATTCTGTATCCTTCAATGCAATCAAATTTAATCATGTTACCGAAATGGTACTCTTTGTTGTTAGTCCCGCCTTTCATAATCATGTTTTTGAATTTTGGTGATGGGCAGATTATTGCTGAAAGCATCAAGAAAATGAAAAGAAATTAATTAGCTTTTAATAGTCACACGGTTGCATGTTGTATTGGGTTCTGTCCAGTATCCGTCAATAATGCAAGTGGTGGAACTATCCCCATGAAGTTTGTAACCATTCTTGCACTTGTATTCAATTATATCGCCAGTTCCATTACCCACAGCATGTAATGTCTCAAGAACAATGTAACCATTAGTTGGTGGTGTTGGCACTTTATTAATGTCACAACTGAGTTGAGTTTTGATCGTTGTTGGTTCAATTTTTTCCAAAACACATTGTGGAGGTTCATAATCCCAAGTTCCTGCAAATTTAGTTTAGTTAAAGATGGAAACAATTGGTGGCATACGTACCGTTTTCTTGACATGTTATGACGTTTTCCCCTGTTAAATTTGCCTTTTCATCGCAAACGATTTCCACTTGGGTTCCAATATCAAAAGTGGATTGGTTCTCGATGAAATCTTCATAACTATGTTCTGCCATTATAATCAAATTACTGTTTTCAGGTTTTCTAAACGCTGTACACTGTAAACCTGCGCAGCGTGGTTTTTCAGGATACCAAGTTCCATTTTCTGTACATATTATGGTGCTGTTTCCAACAAGTTCATAACCTTCGTAGCATTTATAAGTTATTTTTTCATGGAAATTATGTTTGCTACCAATTGCGTAACCGTTTCTAATATAACCGGGATAGCCACAAGTAACCTCTTAAAAGTAGTTAAAATATAATTGTTGTAGTTTGTATGTCATAATAGCTAAAAATGTATTACTTTTGCAATAGGGTTCATATAATCCTTCCCATTTTGCCGCTTTCGTACATTTACGCCCGTTTTTGTACATTATGCTGCTCAAGTAGAAACCTTTGTAGCACTCATAGTAAGCAACATTGTCGACTATATGGATGACTCCGTTGTATAAAGGTTTAGGATCTTCACATCTTGTGCAGAATGAAGAATCTTCGATTTGTATATTTCCTTCCACATGACTTTGTATATCGGGCCAATCATAAACATCTCCGAAAATCGATTCTTGGCAATCGTTCATGTGGATAGCGATTTGCTCCAATGACAGTTCTTCTGACCACACATCTACATGTGCCATTCTACCGATAAACGTTTCTGATTGACTGAAACGGCCGCCAAGCACGTCTTGCTCTTGACCTATCACCATGTTACCGTTTCCTTAAAAAAGTGCATACACTAATTATAAAGATGGTAAACATTATCTTAATTACCCTCAATTTTCGTGTTGGTTGCCAAATCAATGCCACTTTTCGCTATTTTAGCATCTACATAGAGTTTATAGCTTCCATTAGAATTGTTCCAAGAGATACAAACATGATGCCAAAGGCCATCGTTTAACAAAATGTCGGTTACAGCAAACTGGTTGTTGACGTATAAAACTAATCTGAAATGATAATATGAAAACATGCCAACGAACTGTAACAAATTATACCCAGTGTAGTCCGTTAATGTGAAAGCATTATCGTAATTTCTAGTTGCGTAAGAGAGAAGAGTTCCATAATTGAAATTGTCTTTAGTTTGGATCCATAAACATGCCGTAATTTTCGTAAGGTTTTGCGTAAAGCCATTTAATTTTATGTAATCGGTAGTGGAAAACTTCTGGAAATTTAAAATGTAATCGGATCTGCGCTTAAACTCACATGTTTTTCCGTAGTAGAATCTAGGACAGGCGCATGTAAAAGAAGTAACGTTATTAGAACAAGTGCCACCGTTTAAACAAGGGGAATCTGAACAGTAGTCGATTTTGTCAGTGCAAAACTCTCCTTCGTAACCTTCTGGACAAACACATCTGCAGTTTAGAGTTTTGTTAAAATTATTTGAGAAATATCGTAATTATAACTTACTCATAACTAGCTTTTGTAGTAATTTTGTCCATGGTGTTTACACACATGCTGTTACCTTTACAAGGTTGGTAATCGCAAGGTAGTATGTTACAACGCTTTCCAATAAAACCATGAGAACATTCACAACGAAAACCATTAGTTTCTTCGACACAATTTCCATAATTTTCGCAGATCGTATTGGAGCAATAGCTCATTCTTATTTCACAAGTGTCGCCCCCAAATCCTGGAGGACACAAGCAGAAGTAATCATTTGCATCATTGTGATGACACGTTCCTTTGTTTAGACAGATCAAAAGACATTTTTCTTCAGCGTCTTGACAGAGTGCCCCTTTATAACCTCTTCGACAAATGCATGTGAAGTTTGTGGGGTTTTCTTGACAGATTCCGTTATTTAGACACGGATTCGAATCACATTTGCTCACTTTTTTCTCACAGTGAGACCCTAAAAATCATTCGATTATTACTGGCAATAATTTTTACAAGAAGCCCACCTATGTAGTTTTCAGAACAGTTGCAAGTGTATTGAAATTCATTATTGACGATACATTTGCCTCCGTTGCATATATTAGGGACTCTCTTGCAAATTTCTTCTGCTGTTGGAAGACATTGGGTAACACTAGTCGCTCGTGGCGCGGTTGTAGTGTAACCTGTAGGACACGGAAGACATTTCAGTTGCCCATAATTTGGTTGGTAGTAGCCAATGTGGCAAGAGCGACAATATGGCTTTAGTGTTGCCCGTTCGATTATGACGTTTGGATTCCGCCTAGACTGCCTCATGATTTTTTTTCTTGCATGCGTACCTGGCGGACACTGTTCTACAATGTGATGACTATAATTGACGATAAAACAGCGTTATCGATAAAAACCTTTGCAATCTTCAAATTTTTTAGAGTGAAGTTTCCGCGTAGAGTGATGTGGAGGACATAATTTACATTCATTTTGCCCCAAATAGTCGTTGTAGGAACCAAATGGGCAGCTTTGACATTTATTTTTAGTTGTGTTGTGAAAGGTACCTTTTGGGCATTGTACTGCAGAAACAATTACAATATCGAAAAGAAGCATCATGTGATTAATTACCGCATCTATTTTTTCTTGGGACGAATCCATTAGGACAAATAAATCTTGGTTTTTGGTAATGAATGGAGAGATTGTAAGCACCAAGACTGATATTTTCGGTTCCTTCCGTATGGTTAACATATTTTCCTTTAACCTGAAATTTTACATTAATGCGTTTCGTTTTTGCCCGTCTCCGACTAGCATTCCTGTGAGGAACTTCTTCAAACATTGTATCTCTTTTAATGATGTTCGTTTTTTCTTCATTTATGTCGTCTTCTTCATCCAGGCAAGTTGTATTTGTTCTTACTGTGCAATTTTCTTCACATGTCATGTCTTGCAGAGTTATTTTAATGTCATTTTCGAGCTGCAAAATTAATTTTGTTGATGAAATAATAGTTTAAAAAAAGTTCTTACATCGTTTAGCTTTTCAGTATTATTACAAGTATCTAAGTCGGATGTGACATTAATTGTGCCATTTTGCTCAACTTCTTTTGGTACTTCCGTGACTGAAATCAAATTTACATGTTTTTGTTCAGTACTTTATGAATTTAATTACCGGAACATTCGGGGAACATTAATCCTTCTTGGTTGTACCAGACTGATTCGGAATCATTGCACATAAAACTAATGGAACTGTAATTATCGGAGGAATCTTGAGGTTGAGAAAGTGGCACTGCATAACCCTCTTGACATGTTATGACACATTGCATCCCATTATTTTGAGGTGAGCATTCGCTATGTCCGTAAATTGGATCAAGTAAAGCCTCACAGTGTGCCTCTGCAGTTGATGATCAGTATTTTTATCGTATAACTGTAAACATTTTGTAAATACCTTCAATTGTTATATTAATCGAGCAAGAATTTGTGTTTCCAGAGCCATCAGTCGCTGTGTATGTTACTGTTGTAGTACCCATAGGAAAGAAGCCAAATTTGCGACTTCGACTGATCTAAAATTGAATACAAATAGTAACAGGAAAGTGTTAGAAATTTGCATTTTACTGTCACGTTATGAGAATTGTCAAAAACATTTGGTTCATCCCAAGTGATATTGGCACCCTCTTTTTCGTTAGTGAGGTAAGTAGGTGGGTTTTCGCAGTCATCTATCATTGGAACTTCATCATCTATAAAAAGAAAAACTTCAGTTACTGTGATGTACAATGAGAGATTATTGACCTATAATTGTAATGAAAAAAGAACATTTAGCTCTGTTGTGAAATGCATCTTGCGCGAAGTAAGTGATCCGAGTTTTCCCAATTTCGAATTTAAAACCCGAAATACTCTTAATGGTGGGTTTCATCCAAACCGAAACTTCGGAATCTGAATTATCAATCACTTGAGGGTGGTTCCAAGAAACGGTACCATATTTCTTTCCTGGTTGGGTACTAGCGGTAACATTTTCGGGACAAATTATTTTGGGTGGTACTACATCCTTGCAAATGGTACTTTCAAATTTGGTATCCCACAGACCATGGTTCCCAGTACAACTTTTCTCTTCTGGACCTTCGATTTCGAATCCTGGGTCGCATGTTATTTTACATTTCTTCCCATAGGGCTGTTTTCCAATTGTGCACGATTTTGGTTCAATTTTCCCATTTTTGACCGGCGGTAATTTAGGACATTTAATTTCTACAACATAAACTTTAAAATTCTGTAAAATTTTTAGAAGTAATGGTGGTTTACGTTTACAGGAAGTTTTTAGACCATCCCACCTAGCTAGAGGCAGGCAAGTTCTTTGACTTGAACCTATCAGAGTTTTGCCATCTTGACATTTAAATGTACATACTGTATCAACGGGAAGATTTTGTTCGGTTTCGTTGTAGATAATACCAAGATCGCTGTGAGAACATTGCATTGAACCATAAGCTGGAGGTGTCAGTTTACTGCATGTTTTCACTGAAAGCAGAAAATTGTACAATTATCCTTAATTACATCAGTAGATAACCTTGGCATGATGGTTCATCACCGCTCCACGTGGCGTTTGATTGACATAATCTAATACTATTGCCTGCCAGTGTGTAACCAACTTCACATCGTATGCCACAAGCACTGTTAAGAACGTTGCCGCAATCACGTTTTTTTACAAAATATCCGTGCTCAGGTGCTGAAATTTTCGGACATTTCAAAACTACAACATGGAGAAAATTAATGGTTTAAGTACTGTTTTATTTTCATTATACTTTTGCACTGGTTGTCCTTCGTTGGTTGGTATCCGGTTTTGCACGTACAACTTTCTACACTGTAAGCTGGAGGTTTGGTAGTGTGGTGCATATCCGGACAAGGAAGGCATAGGTTTGGCCCTTCGGAATAAGATCCAGCAGGACAAGCTAAAATATTCTCAGTGACGATCATGTAAATCTTATTAATTTTGACAAACTTACGCAAACAAGAATTTTGAAAACCTGATCCATAATAGCCTGGCTGACAAATACAAGAATAATGTCCGGTGGAAGTACCACAAGTGCATAGAGCATTTTTATCGCAACAGTCACCCTCTTTGCACAAACCATCGCAAGGACTGTTGATACCTAACGGTATGTAATCACCACTTTTAAGATCTATAATGTAAATAATAATAATAGTAATAAAATATTTTAATGTTTAATTATCTTTTGATACTAGCCTACGTGCAAAGCTCTCCTAGCCAAACTTTCAAATTCCTCAAAACTGTCCAATAAATAACTGTAAAATTCGCCTGGAGAAGTTGCAAGCTCGTAAAGCTCTTTATAGTTGCCATTTTGAATTCCTATGGTAAAAATAGTCACTTGTTCCTTTTTTAGTTCATTTGCTAAAGGAATAGGGTCTCCGCCATTGGAAAAACCGTCAGTGATTAAGAATAAAACTTTTTTAGATTCATTGCGGCTGTTTTGGAATATGTCCTGGAAGAAAACCTTTAGACAAATCCCCACCAACAATTTTGTATTACTTTGGCAACTTGAAAAGCTTGAAGTGTGTAAGTCCCGCCACCCGTATATTCGATTTTGTTAAGCAGTTTGTTTAAAAGGAAACATTTGTTGTTTTCTTTTTTCGGTTCGCTAATTTGATCCACGTTTGTGGTCTAGAAGAAAAAAGTAGGCCAGGCTCAATTATAGAGAGCTTTCGTTAAAAAGGGAAAGGCAATCATGAAAATCCGCACTCACCACTGAAGAACTAAACGTAACGATGGCAACTCTTGTGTGGTCATAATCGACTGTGACGTCGCTCAGTAATTTTTTTACGAACTTGAGCTCACTTTTGAAGTTAGTTTCACCAACACTGGACGAACCATCGATGAGAAAAATTAGTTCTTGTTTCTGAGAATTTTTAAAACTTTCGATATTTAGTTTAAAAATTTCGCCAAGAACGTCGACTTTTGATTTAATAATGGAATTTTCCAAAGAGTCTTTTTTTAATTTTAATAATTTTTTTTCTCCGAAATTGAGAAATTCACTGTAATTGTTGAGCGTTTCCAGATTAATCTTTTCTGCAGCTGCACTTACGGAGGTTGTTAACACGATCAGTATGACGAAATGGCAATGCATTCTGTAATACTCGATCACTACTAACATTAGATGTTGTTTTAGATTCTTCCTTCGGGATATATGAATCTCATTTATCATATGCGTAACACATGGCGCTACAATGTTTGTCTTTGTTTTTTGTTTTTATCGAGGTTTTATTTTTACAATTAAAGGTCTCATAATGTTTATGGGGTATTTATTGAAACATTATCAGTTTTATGCGATTGTAAATAGTGACAGAATAGTTAAAAAAAGCTCTTTCTCCTCCATGGAGTTTATTATGAGATAATGGCTAATTTTTCAATTTTATTTGTGCACATAATGTTTGCTGTTTGCAACTTATTTGAGATAAGAAACGGAAAGAGGTTGTCAAGATGATTGTTTCTACCATCTTTCAATTATACAACCGTCAGCGATTTCTACAGCTCTCACTTTCATCAGCTCCAAAAGAACTATAATTTCTTGCCAAGTCGGTTTAGTTGGCGTCTTCGCAACGCCATGGAATAAAGTGCGCCATCACACTTATAAGTTCTAATTAAAAAAATATATAGATATTTGTACATTTGGGTCAGCATTTGCTAACTCGGTGTATAGATCCGTTCATTAGTGAGATCAGTGGTCGTCGGAGCATCATTCAAGATGGGACGTAATTTCCTATTAAACAACAATCGGTGAGTTTTCACAATCTTTTTTTTTTTTCGAAATATGTGCGAAATGTTTGCGAATGACGAAAGAAAGTGCGCATGTTTTCACTTTTATTGCGTTAAATTTCAGTTGTTTGTGTAAATCGCCTGAAGGTGTAGGTTACACTTCTTATCTCGACAGGTAAAAATGCCATCTGGCTCAGACTATTGAAACTGAATTGGTATTATTGAAATTGACCTAGCCGAAAGCCGTCCCTGTCCTTCAAAAAAATATTCGTTGCAACAATGTTAATAATGAAGTCGTCCACATCACGATCAAAGGTCGTTAAATGCCTTTAAAGTTGGAAAAAGTCATTTTATCACGATGTAGGTCAAAAGTTATCATTTCAGCGCGCAGATCAAACTTCCTAGAATGTTCAATAAAACTGATAAATAAAAGAAAATAAATTCATGGAATTACAGCCTTACAAAAGAAGTCCTACGTTAAAATTTATGTTCCTACACAAATGATTTAATTATTTTTACTTTCAAACAGATGTTGTAATGATTTTTTATTATAATAATTATCTGCTTTGTTGTAAAGATATCACTAAATTTTTCCAACTGTATAGAACTTTGTATGCAGAAGAGTATATAGAGTTGCCTATGTTGTTAATCTAAATTATTGTTTTAATTAGAAATGTCATACGTACAGTCGGGAGCAATAAAAGCCGGACATCAACATTTTGACATATTTCAAAAATTCAATGTAGTCGATTCTTTATTGTCATTGTGACAGTATTTGACAAATAGATCAAACATGCCGTCAATCTCAAATTTTGATAAAGCTAGAGCAGTAGCTCTT
>QDEB01132881.1:0-23102 GCA_004193795.1 Asbolus verrucosus | reverse complement strand
CTTATTTATTTGTTTACTTTTTAAATTAAGCATGTTGAAAATATTAAAAGAAAAACTGAGGTGCTGATTTAAAAGAAATTAGAGCTTTCATTAGAAAATTATAGTTAAAAAACACATTCTACAACTCTCGCCCCAGTTCCCTTCAGAATAAAACTATCCATCTTAAAATGTTGATTTTTATCACTTTTAAGTCATAATATGGCACTTTTAAGGTGACTGACTAAGGTTTTTTTAAGTGCAAATAATAAAGCTGCGTTTGTTATTACATTGTCTATAATCTCTAATTAAAAAAAATATGTTCCGTTACAAAAAGTAATGATGACTTTCTGAAATAATTGCACTGATTCTTACTATTGAGACACGCTCTATACGTACATATCCACTTGTATATAATATAATCGTTCATAATCATAGGTCGTAATGGCACATAATCATTAAACACATATCGTGTTCGGTTTTCGAAATAACATTCTGGACAAAATTAAAATATGAATACCAAATTTCAGAAAAATTAATTCATTCAATAATTTTGAGATTTAAGTACATATATTTCAGTGTTTTAATTTTTTTTAAGCTTTTTTTTAAATGGTTAAATGTGGTAGATTCTGGGTATGCCTAAGAATAATAATAACCCAAAAGCAAATTGAATTAGAACTAACAAACAACATGAATATTAATTCTCTGTCATGTTTTTTTAATACACCGATGGAAGTGTTCCTCTTGGCTATTACAGTTCTTTGTTTCATAATTTAACCTTGCTATTTGAGCATTATCCAACATTTTATTTTTTCTCGTTTTTGTGGTTTTTTAGTACGTAACCTTCACTTTATGAGCTGGTGAGCATATCGTGGCACAAAATAATTTGATGATTGATGTTTCTGCTTTGATTTCGTTCGTATTCTGTTGTCAACTCTGCATTTTAATTAATTTATTACAGGGATTGGGGAAAAAGTAGATTCATATTAAATTTATTATCTAATTTTGAACTGAGGGATATCGTAAGTTTGATATCGAATAACTAGAAAATGTCGATATTTTCGATATATCGATTATCGATTTTTTCTGTATTATTGTGGATTAATCTAATGACGTTGTATAATCGACACATTCATAATTATTTTATAATTCTACATCAGGCTGTCAAAAGTACTTTCGGAAGTCTGCTATAAAATCTTACAATGCAGCATATCTTGTTAAAAAGCTAATTTATTTAATAAATAAATCAAAATCTAATTGTAGCTAAGATTAGCACAAAATTTTGTTAGAAATTTTTGTTAAAAAACAATGATTTTCAAAAGTAAAAAGAGGACAGGAAATTTCTTTTTTTTTGGTTAAATTATAAAAGCGAAGAAAAAATTTCAGGAATTTATTAGATGAAGTAATTATGCGGAAAATCCAGCTCTTTTTAGGGGACGTGTTACGTTGAAATAGTTGGCTGAAAAATACGTGAATGGAGGGAGAAAATGTTTCTTTCGTTAATCTTAAAAAAGCTTTTGTCTGCAAAAAAGACGGTTTAATACGTAACGAACATATAAAAGTAAATAATATTCTTCGGTATTCATGATGCTATGTTAGCTGCCAAGTGCATATGATCGTAGAAGAAGTAGTTCATAGAAGTAATAATAATATAATAGGATAAAGAAAAGTTTGAGTTAATTTCCGTGAAAAAATTGTTCTATATCAGGGCGATTTATACAGCAAAAAGTGATTTTAAATTGAAATAAAATTTTTGTTTTAAAATCTTTAAATTATGTCGTATATTGTATTACAAAATTAACTAAACCTAACAACCTTCAAAAATCCTTTCGAAAAATTTATAACATACCTATTCTGTACATTTTAATAAATGAAACTCACACTCTTAACCATGATGTTTTTATTAAGACATAAATTCAATTTGAGTATACGTTGTGAACGTGTACAGAATAAATTTAATGTGACCACCATATCTGGCTCTTTGTGGCGATACTACTAATGCTTGTGGTTCCAATTAACAAACTAGTTTGTAAATTTCTGTCAACTGTTGTTTCAAAACTCCCATTTCTAAATTTTTGAATGAAGATTTTGATTACGTTCCCCGAGTTACAAATTCTCTTAAAATCTCTAATGAAAAAACTTTAATTATTGCACAACAATTTAATACAATCAATATGGAAGAATATAAATGACTTACGCCCACATCCAAAACTCCAATTAATCATAGATTAACTGGAATAAAGATTTTAAATTGAAATTTCTTTTTCAATGTCACTTTTCAATATTAAATAGTCTTTTTTTCATGTTACAAGTGTGTATTTTTTTGTTGTTAAAACTGCTGCTGCCGAATAAGGCAAGAATCAAAATTAATTTCGTATGATTAATTACAGAGTCCTAAAAAACAAGAAATGAGCCCAAAACGAATCTGACTTATGCCTGTCGGACGTCAATCGTTTAGTGAATTTAATTCCAGCCCACGTGAGTCCATCCTGTAATTTGTGGAATCATTACCATATTTTTAGGCTTCTGAACTGTGTTATAATTTCGGCTTACTCCGATGCTGTTTCAACAGGTGTCCATCCGAGCAGAAAGTATCATGTGTATAGTTCGGGGTGCCCAGGGTGAGATTTATTTTTATTTCGGCCCACACACTAACTGACCTTATCTAAAACGCAACCTCTCCCCTCTCGATAGCACTTGCTCCATTGTGGTATACTCACTACAGGATCTTATTTTTATTCGCCACACCTACATTGAACCCCTCCATGTTTCTTTCCATTCATAAAACCCACTCAACGACCTTATTTTCTAAACTTAAACACTAGATTAGATATTATAGATTACACGTCTCTCGATAATGAACTACTCATTATCAATGTCGTTCTGGCGTCTTTTATTTAATTTATTCATGGGGATTGGTGACGAACAGGTTTCATGACTTTCGGAACGTTGTAATTGGAAATGATGAAGCAGTAACATCCTTCTGAGGGTTTCAGTGTAAAAAGAAGGAAAGCTGGGAAAGTGCCGCAACTGTTTTAAAACTCCTTCCTTGTCCACTTTGTAGCTATACAGTTCACTGTAAAAGTGAAAACAACAAACTTCTAACATCTGTGTCATTTTCATCCAAAATTCTGAGTACCTAACTGTGGAAATCTCAAAATCGATCAATACAAGATTTTGACTTCTGGNNTTAAATTGAACCAAAGTGAGAATGATGCCATCTATTAATAATTTAAGAAATATGATAGCCGACTTTTTTCTTGGTTTTAACATATGAAAGTTCCGATTTTATAGCTTCCAAATATTGATAAAACTGAAGAAATTTAAAAACTTTATTCTGAAAATATACACCGTACTATTTTAATTGTTTTAAA
Source organism: Asbolus verrucosus (assembly GCA_004193795.1). Classification (NCBI taxonomy): domain Eukaryota; kingdom Metazoa; phylum Arthropoda; class Insecta; order Coleoptera; family Tenebrionidae; genus Asbolus; species Asbolus verrucosus. The sequence goes on along the minus strand of QDEB01132881.1, from coordinate 19,752 downwards.
AAAACACAACTGATCTTTCGTCGGTACCAACATTAAACAAAATTTCGGTTAAGAATCAAATAGTTCCCTCCAAAATATTGAGAAACAGACATTTAGAAAGAGAAAGCAAAATTAGGTACTATATTTTTATAGTGTATGAAACTTAAAGAATTGGTCTGAAATAGATGCAACTAGAGTTTGCAAATCGACGTTGATGAAATAACAGAATTTTCTTTGGTATTTGTTAGTTTGTATACAAAATTTAGATCTATTCAATAAAGTAATTTTTCTAAGAGTTTCCAGAAGAAACACAAATTGGCAGGAGATTAGGGGAAGTAAAAATATTATTAATTTTTCATTTAGATTTCTTTTGGTTAGATTTTCATCTTCTCGGCAGCGAATTTTATTACAACCGAGATATAGCTGGTCAACATTATGCAAAAATGACCATTGAAGTTGACCTTTCTGCAAGCACAACTCTCATGAGTACAAAGTGTAGAAATTATAATCCATATTTGACAGGACAAACTGTATATTAAATTAAAAATTATCCAAATCCTTGAATTCTTGATTTGCAATTAATTTAAGAACTTTTATTTCAGTTTAGTGAATGCAATTGAAAATTTAATTAAATGTGAAATGAAAACATCAAACAAACTTCGTCTGAACTTTGGTAAGTAAATGTCAAAAATTTTAAATAATTGATATCTAGAGTTGAATAAGTGAAAACTTTAATCATGTGTAGGTTGAAAATTGAATTTCTCTGTTTATATGTCCATATTTAGTATTATGTCAATGTGGAATTACTGAATGATTTTGTCTTCATTGTGCTTGTTTGGCATGTAACATATTACCCTTTCATTTCAACGCTGTAACCGCAACCGTAATTATTAGTCATTCGAATGGTGTTCACTCAAAGCATTGCCATTTGAAGCAATTTTCTGGGAATTACCAATAAAAACACACCAATAAATTAGTAACAAAATTAATCCAACTCCAAAAGAAGTGTTTTTTGCACTGCGGTTGAAACTAGTCGGTCTAGTCGCTTCCAATGATGTCATTCATACCTCTCTCCACGTTTTTTTACTTCAATATCTGCCATAACCGACCGGAAACATTCATCGTCGATTTTTTTCTTTTTATTTAAATAATAAAATAGATGGCCTTCGCCGTGGCGATTTTGCCAACTTAATCGCCATCTCGAGCCAAACCCAAACCAGAATTTTGCATTTTTTATGGGTACAGCACGCGAACAAACATTCATAAGGATTTTTTTGGCCGGTTACCATTCATTGATGGCTTGCGGTTCGCACACACCTGAATTTTAAGGACTAGTTTTCTGACCGTTGATTGTTTGATTTAAAATGGTGGAGATGGCTGTGTCGCAGACGTGACAAATATTGTTGGAACTGTTCGTTTTTTCAAGCGAGGACGTTACATAAAAATGTTTTTTCTAGAATTAATCATTGCGGCGTGATTTTTTTTGTGTCCCTCCTGCCGATCGCTGTGATTAATTATTGCAATGGATGGTGAACATCTTGAGATCGTTGGATCGTTGCTTAACGTTAGTTTATCGACGAATGCGTTTCCAGGTCATAAATTTTATTTTATAACTTAAAAAATGTGGAACATAATCGTGTTATGAAACATGATCGAATTTTGAAAAATGTGAGCGCTCGAGAAACCGGACAGCCTTAATCAGCACAATGGTCAAACGTTGGATTGTCGTTATTCAATCGGTTTCAAGACAATGTAGTCAGCAGAACTATTAAAATAATGAATATAAGCAGTAAAAATAATTTCGTGAAATCATACATCAGTCCTTACAATGACTGTATTTTTATACATAAATTTTCATATTAGTCTAACTGCTGAAAACTTCAAATTTAAAAAATGTCGATACCGGTTCAATTTTTTTAAATTCAAATAATGAAGATTGGAATTTGTCTTGAGTAATTTTTTATTACACCAATGTCAATAAGTGTGAGTTGAAAATAGTTAAAAAGAATAATAATTAATAAGCTGAACTATTCAGCTGTACATGTGTACAGCAGCAAAATTTTTGACGATTTCAAAAACTTCAGTGTGTAGCATTTGTAGTATTTGTTGAAAACGGGAGTATTTTTCAGTTATAAAAATAAATTGACATTTAAAATTATCTCCGGTTTAAATTAACCAAAATTTGATTTCAAATACAGAATTTATTAAGGATTAAATCATATCAAATTTTAATTTTCAGAATAAATTAGAATAAATTAGGATTTTGCCTAAATTGGAACCTGGATATATAAAATATAAAATTTTAATTTTGTGTTATAAACAGTTACGTCATTAATGGTTACATCTGTCTATTTTTTTTTGAAAATGATGAAGTTGCTTTGTAAAAAATAATTTTTTCATCAAAATGTGTCCACTATTCATAACATGTTCTATGATTACAATTATAAAGTAAGATTTAAAAATGCCAAAAATGTAGCAACAGGAAAATTGACATAAAGTCAAATTAAAAAAATTTTATTGCGTAAAATAAAAACCAAAACCTTACCCCAAAAAATAGTTTCTCTTTTCCAAATTAATCCTTAGGATAACATAAGCAGTTTTAAATTCATAAAAAAGTATGATGTAAAACTGACTCATTTTAAAATGCTACTGAAGTTGTTATGGTGCTTTAAACACCACATTTCTTTTAATTGAAGTTTGGTATAACCTTCCATATCAATTTACAAATTTTCTGCTATTTTCTATAAGGCAACAGTTTTCTCCTATTTAGTTTCATGATCCTTATACTTAATTGCACCTTCAAATCTTCATTTAGTTTCTTTTATTCCAATATTGGGTACATTTCTGGGTTTACCCTCATCAGTTCAATTCTTTGATTTTCAGTTTCTAAGTTGATCCCTTGCTCTTACTAATGCTTTCAAATTTTGGAACGATTTTTTTAGTTTGAATTATTTAGATTTGACAAATTGCCTAACATTTTGAAGAATTTTTAAGCCATCGAAACTGGAATAGCAAAATGAAGTTTCATATCATGAAAATTTAAATTGATTTGAATATTCATTTCGTGCAATTTTTTTGAATTTTAAATCAATGAGCTGTCAATCCTCACAAAAATTTGCGTAAATTTCAAAAATCTTATAATTAGGAATAATAATATTGCATGATGTGTGAGCTTCTTCAGTAACTGTTGAATTTTTTTTTAATAAGAAGGTTCTTGCGTGGTCGTGGCTTGAGGTACATTTTTGGTAATAAAACGAAAATTAATCGATCAATGTCCTATTATTCTATTCTGGAGATAATTTGAGGTAATTGTTGTGCAGAAATTACAATACGTTTTCGAAAACATTTCTAACCATTGAGTTTTGTCTTCACATATTTGAGTGATTTTTAGATATTTTTAGAAAAATTCAACAACAAATTCGTTTTCTGAAAAATTTAATTTTGGTGAAATTGCCTAGAAAATTTGAGTCTAGGATTGGATCTCAAATTTTTATTATTTTTGAAGAGAACACATGATTTTATAGAAATTGAAAAATATATTTTTTTTTTATATAAGAATCCATTTATTGTTGTCATTACCATATTTTTAAGTGCACTTAACTTTCAATAAACGAATTTCTGAAAAACATTAATTATATTTCAAGGACGAAAATAAATACAGGATACTTAAGTATTTAATAAGGATTCATCGTAGACTTAATACATACAACGAATACATGTTGTGTGTGTGATTTATCACGTAGCACTTACAAACACGGTACTGCATGGACAATTAAACATTTTAGGTTGATTTTGAATTCTTATGCTTTGAAATTCTTTCATATCATATTTGCAAAACTGCAAATGCAAAAATATAAAAATGCTTTTAATTTGAACGCTGCATTCGTAATCCAGCAACGGATAATTTGCAGCTGATAGAGTTTAATTCAATGATTTTTATGACCCTGAAAGCGTCAATTAATTAACATTAAGACATCTCCAGCATCGCCTTCTAATTTAATTAACAGGTTTATGAATTTTTTCTTAATCGAATAGTTCTCCATTATTCCTTTAAAGCGAATCGAAGTAATTAAAATAGCCGCTGACGTTAATCCAAGGTAATAAACAGCACGCAGTGTTGCAATTATTTTCATTCACATGTTCCTGAATTCTAATCTACCAATAATAACTCGATAAATTATCACTTATTCTTGAATGAAAATAAGACGAAAAGGAGCGAAAAATGCGTGCGTAGGTTTATGTTTTATTAAGGTCGTTATTTCACATTTGCCTTATTAACCGCATAACTTCTGAAACCGCGAGTTGAAGTGACGTAATTAGCGGCTAATTGCTCGTTTAGAAGCCAGATTTCGAATGAATAATGAAAATTTATGTCGAAAATTTCGTGCCGAAGAATCGGACAGGAAGCGTTCTATCAAGCACGTGTCTGAGATGTGAGCCGAGATTCTAGCTCCGGGCACCGGACTCCGGTGTCACTGCATTACGTAAGCCATTCACAAATCTCCGCACCCGTTCTGTCACCCTTCTAGTTCATTCATCTGTCGCCATATACGGCGAATTCTTGCACAATTTTACTCTCCGCTTGCTCAACGCTCTTCAAGCCCATTCATGTCTGAACGCATTAAAATACAGCGACAGCAGTTATAATAAGATTATGGCTATACCTGTCGAATACATTAGCATATTTTTCAAACGGTTCGGAATTATTAGGCTTTTCTCTTTAATTTTTCTGATGTGGTAGCTGCGGCCTAAATCCCTAAATATACGGTTCGCTCAATTACGATCGAAGACTATACAAACAAAAATGTCCGTAATTATATCGTTGGAGATTTAATTAAATATTTAGAACTCGATTAGGCTGTTTAAAAAGAATTTGACTGTGCAAGCTGTAATTTACACAGAATTATGCAAATCGACGCCCACCGGTATGTGTTTAGTAATTAAAATGTTGTAAAACAACGGTTCAATTGCTTCAGACTCCCAAAACCGGACCAGTTTCGTCGTTATTCAACGATATTTTCCAAGTGGCATTGTCCGAAAAGGCGGAAGAAATTTTCCAATTTTTCGGTTGTAAAGTGAAACTGAAACGCTCATACTTGCTAAGAAGATACTAGATGGCGCTAGGCCTTCCACTTTCTCGTTGTAAATGCTCACCTCTTGCAGTTAATACTGTCGGATGTTACATTTCTGATTTTATATATTAAAGTGAAGTGGGGGCAATTATACTATTTTAATTCAAAAAGATTGAAAAATCTGACAGCAAAAAGACGTTTTTTCTTGGAAATTTACCGACAACCCACGCATAAATTACATTTAATACTATTATTAATAATTCTTCAAATTTTCCCATATTTAGATATTCAATCAATGTTTTGAGTTATGTTTAATTAGTACTTTTGGGACTTCGTGCTTATTAATTATAAATGTTAAATATTCGTTATAAGGTTTAAGTACAAAGAGGATTAAATTAAACAATTGACCTTTAAGACTAAGCCTGCAATTTTTTCTTTATTGTCTGCTGAAATATTTACCGAAGTTTTATCGCGGAAAGTAAGTATGTCGTTTATTGTCTCATGAGTTTTCTCTTAACAAACTGCTAAATACTGAAGAATAATTTAATAAAAACACACATAGACTATAATTTGAATTCTATTATTGAAAAATTATGTCTTATAAAGGACATCTAAATTTTTTTGACGAGCAAAAATGAGGCATGATGTTTACTATTATGTATGTTTTTATTTTTTAGCAATTACATAATTCAATGATACACCAACAAGGGTATATTTTACGCATTATAATTATAAAGAATTACCTAAATTTTCTGCAACAAGAAATAGATCGTCAGATACTTGGAACACAAATTTAACAATCATGTAGCTACGGGGATGAGCGTGAGGTAAGGGAAACAATATTCACCCGCAAATAATGTGTTCAGAGCTCGTGAGACGCAAAAGTATTGATCTTAACAGAATGTTCCTCTATCTACCCATGTGAAATTTGATCAAATAAAAAAATGTGGTGGTTGGGGACCTTATGTTATTTCGATTTTAATATTAATTGTATTATTTTGGATGTTACTCAATGAATAATACAATAATTTAAACGACATTCCAAAAATCAGTGTCCATATCCATCCTTCATTCTTCCTTATTGATTATTTGGTAGCATCAAGTAATAAATGATTAGTTTCTACGACAAAACAATTTGGTATACGGATTCCTTGTTGAAACGGTGGGTATTAACCGCCATTATCAAATTTCATGAGTTTGTCCTGGATTTTAAAGAAATATAAGAAAATCGATCGCCTCTTTCTGAACCATAAATTTCAAAAAGAAAAATGAAGCTTCTATGTATAGATTTTTTATCACAACTAAAAGTGAACTGCATATGACTTCATTGTGTCGTTAAAACACGTTCTTCAATTTTTTTAGAAATAAAATCGTTCGGTCATTTAAACACTTGGAATATTTATATACAGCTGAGGCTTCTGTAATTGCAGTAAAGAATAATTTTCAAAATTAAAAATTTTTGGATCTTTCAGTTTTGGTGAAATCTTGTATTAAGCTATAGACATTGGTCTTGTTTAAGCTTGAAAGTTGTCCATAAAAGTCCATAGAAAATAAACATTATATTTGAATAGTTTTCTTGATTTTGATGAAACTTATGAAGCTTGGTTGAATTATACAATTCAGCTACCTCACCCTATAATTTTGTGTGAATTTAAATTTAAGTTTAAGTAATGCAGTAATTACCAAATACTTGAAAGAAGGTGATTATCGTAAATCGATAAAACAAAAAAAAAATCTTTTAGCATATGTACCAAATCGGGGATGTATTATCATTATAATAATCTTATACAAGCTATTTGTGTACCAGGGTTTTCTAGGAAAACTATGCTGCGGAATAAACGTTCTAGCGGCACGATTTATTAATGCAAAGATCTTATTCACTACACAACGTAACCAATCATTTATTGTTACATTGTTTATAAAATACTTTAAAATGTCGAACCATCTTTCTATTACAAATTTTATTTTCCATCTTGTTAAACTTGTTTTAAACGTGAATAAAAAGATGTAATTTATTGTCTAATTTTTTTAACCAAATTTATATTTGATGTATCGTATTTTGGCCAAATATTCAAACGCTAAATAAAAAAATTAATTTCATTATGGTGCACATTAGTTCATTGAAATTCATGACAAAATAACATTATTTTCAATTTAGTAAAATTTATTACTTTTATATATTTCTAAACTTTATTTAATTTCAGAGAAGGTAATTTTAAAATTAAAAATTTTGAGATCCATTTTGAACACTATCCTAATGAACATCGATTTTATTGAGTTTAGAAAATGTAAACTATATTATACAAAATTCAAGTGTCAAAAGCAACAGGTTTGACACCGTAAATGAGTGACTATAATGCATAAACGTATAAAGTGGATGAAATCAAACACAAATTCTCCAATAAAATTCATGGAAGAAAGATTTACTGAAAAATAAAATAAATTGAGTAACCTACCGCACCTATTTCAAAGAATGCTCGACTTTAAAGTTTTCTATTTTATTTTAACTTATATGAAACCCTAAACNNTTCAGATTTCTTGATCAATATATTTTTATTTTTGAGTAATTCTAATAAATTTCGTACAATATGTTGTTTTTTTTTGCCATACTAAGTGAAGTTCATTTCTTGTAATGTGACGACCGATACTGAATTAAGTGAATTTCATGTAGTTTGAAAAAGGACACGATATTGTACGTAACGTAACTATTAAATCATTAGTTTAATTCGATTACATAATTTATTAAAATCCTCCAAACACAGTTAATATGGTTATATGATGTCATAATTCGAGGCATATGGTAATTTTTACTTTTAAAATTTTCGGAATGTAGATGTCATTCCGAACACATTGGTACTGTTTAATCATTTTTGTAGAAAAAACTATTTGGGGGCATTTTTACGTTTTCACATAAATTGAAACACATCTGTTTATTTTAACTTTAGTGCTAGGCCAAAAATTAGTAAATGCTTTATTTTACAAAAGAAAAAAACAGTCAAATTATGACTACCAACAATGTTTTCCATTTAAGTGGAGAATTGAGAATTTTCAAACAAATTCCGGTTTTTGCGAAATCATTTTATTGAAATGATACATTATTGGTTGTGTTGTAGCCGCAAAAAATCAGAATTTTACAAACCGGAGCGCCATTTTATAAAAGTTGCAAGTCTGTCCAAACTCTAACTAACTCTAGTGTGTAATTAAAATAACTTGAAGCCTATTGGTTGTTTTTAGCAATAAACTAGTTTCACAATATTAAAAAATTTATTAAACGAGTCTCAGGTATACCAACATGCATGCTCTCATTTGGAAACATTGATTTATTTTGCAAGAAAAAGATTATCATAGTTTTCCAGGCCTGGTCTCTTTTGCAAAGTAACAACGCTGACGTTAAAACAAACAAGATGTATGCATCCTACATGAAAAATTAAAAATGTCTTCAAAAATGGTATTATTTTCGCCGAAAACGGACGTGATTGAAAACTGACATGCGTCAAATTATGACGTCGTAAGACCAATTAATTGTGTTAAATTTGAAATTTTTATTCCCGTAATTAAAAATGTTGTGCACTCGTGGCTGCTATTATCGGTCCCACAGTGGACTCTTGCGGAACGCCACCGAATTCACATTGAAGTTAGCTCATTTCGAATTTGCCAGGAGCCGCCACGGTTAATTGAATCTACAGTCAGAGCGACAGAAGGTGATAGTTTTCGGCGTCATTCATTCTCGTTTAATTTTGCAATTAGACGTTCGCGTGTTCGGCAAAGTTCGAGCAAGCATAATTGTGTAATGATTTCACGGTGACTAGTCAGTTGGGGGTAAAAATGCCGTCTGCAGAGACGACGTCGGCATTTAGGTGTGGCGCTTTTTATGCAAACGCATAGGTTGGCGTAAAAAAATATATCTGTTGCGTCCTCTGCGTGATTTATTCCGTCATTGACTGAGCAATTTACGACGGAGCCAATGGCGAAATGATGCAATTATTCCTTCCGATTTTTGCCGTCAATATATAGAATATCGTCGGTTCGCTAATGCATCTTTGGCCCGAAGCAGCACCGTCTTCGCGGCCCACACTCGGTGAATCAGCGTTCAGGTGTGATCGGTTCATTAATAAAAACACAAGCCGTTGATTAAGGTTTACTATAATAGGAAGACGAAGGTGCGGTGCAGCGGAAGAACTAGCGACTGACCTAAAATATACACACGTATGTAAATGGTATAATAAGTTGCGCAAGAGGCCGAGGAGGGGACCATACTGCAACACGAACTGATGAATGAACACATGTTCATGAATGAATGATAAAGTAAGTGAACTCGTGCCGAGAGATAACGTATGATCGACCAGGGTCAGGCGGGCGTGGAGCTGTCAAGGGTCGGGGCTGCGTAGGCGCCCCAAGAATGGACCCGAAGGAGTGCCGATATCCCGGCACGGGTTTCGTCTGTGCACATGTCCTCCCTGCAACCGGAGCGGGCTTTCCGGGTTTTCCGTCGGACTTGCAGTTCACACTTTCACGATGTTTATACACACACTACACGTCGTAATTGCTGACACTTCAGCGGTGGCTTGACGGCCACAAACATGTATGTACATTCACTTTTCCTGTTTGATTTGTTTATTAAAATTATTGTGCATACACTTAGAAAACGGGCACACATTCATCACTTCCAGACGTGGGAATCTGTGAAGCTCACGTGATAATATCGAAATACATTCATTATTTACCAGTGGAACAAATCGAGTTGAAGAGTTTTTTTACATTTGTGCACACCAGTTACAGGCGTCCTCCAGATTGGTGTCTAGAACGAAAAATTACTCGTCGATTTCAGATCGTATCTCTACACTGCTCATTATCCTAATTCCCTGTCGTCAATTAAAACACACAAAATAGAATTCAATTTATTTTTCGTTCATTCATTAAAATCTCCCGATCAGTGTTGTTATAAAAGGAAGGCCATTGCCAATGAGAGGGACGCTGTAGAGATATTTGTATAGTTTTGTCAACATTCTTGAAATGGTTCAAATCTTTTTTATTTAATTTCGGTAATAAGACTGGAGGTCAAGCATTTGAAAATTTCTTATACAGTAAATATCAAAAAAGGAGCACGCATTATGTCACGCTTTATTATGGAGTCGAGTGCCACTTAAAAAGATGTTTATGTTCGTTCTCTACACGTCAAAACGTTGTGCTGAGCAACTCAAATTCTTGATTAGGTCTTTGACACAATGTGTATATTGTTTTAAAAATACCATATGATTATATTTTTTTTGTTTAATTTCATAGAGACTCATTTGATTATGCAGCTAAGTGTCTTATTTTCAAAAATTCGCAAACTGTTGGATTTCTGCGTATTTTTTGCTCAAATCAGTGACAGGTATCCATCAAAAGCATTTTCACGAGTGCTATGAAAACTGTCAGAAATTTTCGAGTCCATATATCTTGTTCCATTAAAATTGTTTGGAAGAATCAACGGTTAATCGTTTGACTAACTGACAAAAGGTGTGAGCCTTAACTATTACTTTTAGGCTGAACTTCCTGAAGAGAGTTTTGTTTTTCAAATCGATATCACAGTTTCCATCAAAATCGGCTTAACACATCACTTTTAATTTTAAAACTTTATTCCCATTAAAACAGTACATCAAAGTAGATTGTACATTATATTAATGTTATGTAATTTTAAGTATTGGTCCGTAGCAACTATAAGAGCACAAGTTTTTTTCTCAGGACGATAAAAGGAGAGAAAAATCCAGCAAAAATGCGTCCATCTGCATAAAAATTTAATTTCGATAAAATTTTGTTTATCTTCAGTTTTAACATGGTCTCTAGGTTAGACAATGAAATTTAAGAATTCAGTAAAAAATTGCTGGAATAAATGTCACTTTGATTGTGGGTTTATGATATCATAAACTTTCACTTCACTTAAACTTGCAGTCATTTAGACAATTATATTTAATGTCACCGTTAATAAATCCGCAGTTGTATTGCCTTTTGCACATAAAAACCTGTTTAATGCTCTTTTAAAATGTTTATTACAAATTATAAAAAAAGAAGAAATTTTTAAATCATTAGAATAACTGGTTTATTTCAATTTATAGAAATATGTTTACAATACTCACGCTATAAATTTTTGAAAGTATATTAATAATATATTATTTTTCGTACTTATAAATGTGCAAAAGTTTTTTCTTTATGTTAATCAGATAAAAAAAAGTGCCTCAGTTCGAGTGCGATAACCTCTGTTGGCAGTTATCGCGGTCACGCCTAGTATCTCTTTCATATTTCATTAAAATATGATTTTATTCATTCTCAAAAAGCGACAATGAAGTTCTAAATGTTCTGTTTCAACTATTTTTATTTTTTTAAAAACTCAATTATATCTACTAAATGCTAGTCCCAGACTTATAAATATTTTTCCCTGATCGCGAAGTGCACCGTTAGTACGATAATTTAGGGATATATATGCGTCTTTAAAAAACACTTTTTAATAACTTTTGACGTGAAAAGATGATGGGATTACTTTCAGAAACGAAAGATTCAAATTTTTTAATACTACTTTATTTCAATTTTAGGTTATTTTAAAACCAATCGATGACATATGAAACAATGACCTCCCACAACAACCCCTATTGTAACGTCATCAGATGCAAAGTGAACATTTAGTTTAAATTCTCAGCTGTGATTTCCTTGCTATTAAGCAAAGTTTGTAAGCGCTGACGTACTAGGGAAAAGGGATGTTCTCCCTCATGCATAATCAGATATCGATTACTTACCGATATAAATGAGGGAATGTGACGTACAAGATCCTTTCTTCCTGTCGTATAAGCTTCCACAACAACAACAAAAAATACGTGTCCAAAAATTAGCAAGAAATATAAAAATAATTCTATTGCATGTTCAGTCGTGGTGCTAATGTCAGCATTTTGTTAGAAGTATAATCTTTTTTTGCTAATTATAATCATAAGTTGCTGCAAAACATTTCGCTGGAAGTAGAAAATAAAATTCATGATTTTAATAATGTTTTTGTAAAAATCTTTTCGCATGTCATTAAATTTTCCTTATTATTAGCTTTTTTTGGTGGACACCTGTCGACAACTGGTCCGATTTCGGCCGGATGGCCTCTAGCTTCTAAAACAAATTTAAATCAACCTACAGCCATCATTCTACTGTTCTTTTTTCTTATTGTTCGCCACAAGACTTCCTGAATGTATTGTTTGGAAGCGATTCGGCTCATAATGAATGAATTATTACGAATTTGGTCAATTATTTTTGAATTATATTTATCCAAACAGATAAAATCTTATCTACGGTGGCGATAATAAAGATGTTCAATTGATCGGAACGTCTGAATCCGGGGATACCTACACTTAGTCGAATCCATTAGTATAGTTAGAAGAATGAAGCTTGCCGAGCGTTCTGTTTTTAATTAAACCGTGGCCTTGGCGGCAACAATAAATTCGTCTGTAATTTATAGAGCAGGCAATTATAGATCTGATCATGATTTGCACCGAGGGCCGTAATTTATTGAGCCGTATTGTATAGCTAGCCGTGTCTTTGGACACTCCCAACAACTGTCGCATTTGCAGTTGTCACTGTCTCTTGTGCAGGCCAACAATCCTTCCATTGGCGGAATTATAAAAAGCGATCGTCGTTGAATCCGATTCGTGATACATAGGGTGGACATGAAAAATCCGCGTTTCGACAACCCTAAATGTGCAGCCATCAGAATGAGTAATGGATGGTTAGATACTAATGAGTTCTTACTAATGTCTTCATATCTATTACTTCAAGTTGTGGGTTTGATAAATTAGATAAGGACAAAAAAATAATTTGCTTACCGTGTTCACCGCCTCTACAAAGAAGGGTTCCTTTATCTACATGCTGATTGTTGTAAATGCGTTTCGCTGATTCTTTAATTTTCGGATAATTAATTGTAAGTTTCTGACTATTAATCATCGGGAAGATGCTAGTGGTTAGTGAAAGTCTTGCTTTTGTATTTTGCTTTGTATACAAATGAACGACATAGGAGCGGACACCTCCACAACATTTTTCAAAAGGACATCATCACCGAGACTGTTTCAGAAAATTTGGACCCGTTAAATAAACGCTTAAAAAATAAAAATCGCAAAACTCCACAAAGCGACGAAAAAATTGGATTATAAGTGACAACATTTTCAGTTTTCGTTTCTTTCTGCTTTGATTTTTCTTTCTTTCATTGTTTTCCATTTCTTAGAATTCAGTCTTTCTTTGGCTATGTTAGTCTTTTGTTTAAATATTAAGATTTTTGTGTTGTTGCATCAGCAATTCATTTCTAGATATTAAGCAAATGAGCTAGGGCTTAATTGTGTCAATGGAAATAAAGCAAGAGTTTAACGGATTAATGAAATTCATACATTTTGATTAATAGAGTACTAATTAGAATCATAATGAAATGTTGCGTTGCATTTTAAGAGAATTGCTTTTAAACTCATTATCTTGCGATATTATTATAATAATTTTAAAGCTTGATTGATCTGTTTTTAGCGTTTTATTTCTTAATCCATTCAAAAATTTTAGTGAAAGCGTTTTTTGTAAAAGTGTTCGATACCGTCTCGTCACACCTTTCCTTTCTTCAGATTGCTATACTGGCAGGTAAATGGATAATTTACAAACACGATTAGTAACGATGTATTAATAACACTCACATTAACATAATAATCCTTGAAAAGTGTTTGAAATAACGCGCAACTCTAATTATTGACCACCTGTTGCTCACGTAAAAGCGATAGATGCAATAATTTGTTAGATCTTTATCCTAAATTAGCTCATTAATAAATTGACATCGGAAAAAATACAGGAAATCCCAAAAAAAATTTATTAAACTTAATAGAAGCGAACATGAATGAAGTTACGTAAGTTGTAGATGACCTCCAAGCAAAGATTAGTGAATAAAAACTAGTAACTTTTCGTGTATTTTTAAAGCAAGGACGACGTCAACGCTGTCGCAAAAATCCGACATGTTTGCAATCAATAATTTTCCGTGAATCGATGAAGATGGTCCTGCTTCGTCTTTCAAAACAAGCGAATGGTTCAAAATCATCTTCTGCATGAAGACTTAAAAATATCTCTAATGTTTATATAAGTCTTCTTCTTAAGCGTGCATATTTCGGTGACTTGCAAGGTTGGTAAGGCGAGGAACTCGAAATTTGAACCAATCCTTTGTTCAAGGGTTGCCATGTGTTTATGCATGTAATTAAAATTCTTGAATTGTTGAAATCTTCCGTGTCTTGTGTTGGTTGTCAGGTGGAATAGACGCCGCTCTATAAGAATTTTAACAAGAATCTAATAGCTACATCGATTTAACATTACCAATTATAATAATCCAAATATTTTGATAGCAATATCATCATTATCGTCATCATTCTGTTTAGAATTCCTGCTTTTCATCACGGTGCCGACATTATTTTTTTATCTATATCGCCGCTTCTATTATATAAACATAGTCAGTAGTCCGTGTAATCATCGTGTAAACGGCATTCCTCCAAAGTCAAAGTGGTCCGTCATCAGATTAAAACCTAAAACAGTGCCCTATCAATCACTTTACCCACTATTATTTTCCTGCAATAATTCACTTTGAAAAATTAAATTGGTTACTTGTCGATTTCGTCAAGATTTACGAATCATCGCGAGGATGTCGATGATAACTTATTGCCCGGTTATGTTAATCTTATTATACATCGGCTTAATAGTTTAACGCATGTTTGACTGGAGGTGAGAAGATATGATCTAGAAATACACCCTAATGTTGTAATTTATATGGATGGGACGTTTTGCCTTATAATTAACTTGTAGTTATTTCTAATAACATTCTGACCATTTACCGTAAACTACCAGATACCTTGTAGCGCTACAACCACGATAATTCAGACGTGAGCATGTCTTAGAGTTTGCAGAACAGGATTGGCAAATACTACATCTAACTTTATCCATAGAAAATAGCACGGGACAAACCTTCAATTAGAGATGTCCGCTTACAATAATTTTGATTCATTGTTCTACCCACAATACTCACAAATTTATTCAAAATAAAAACGTTTCAACTTTCTCCAGTTTAATTAGTTTTGGGCGTTACACTTCCGAAAATCTAAATGTTGGGGTGCGCCAAGAATACAGGTTACAATGAATAATTATATGTCGGCAATCGTGTAAAGGTCGTTTTATGTAATTTTTGGTGGTTCCACAATCCGTTGTGAATTAATTTCATTTTCAGACCAGATAAAAGCGTTACCAGCGCTTTCTTGGAAATACAGAAATTCAATAAAAAAGAAACCCCTGAAATGCATTTTGCAATCGCAGACCGGTTTCGGTTCGCTAAAGTCTCATCAGTGCCATATAACCGAAACCAGTGACTTTGTAAAACTGGATGTTAAAGAGTGAAAGATGACAATGGCGCACCTTTTCTTAGGGCGGCACTTCTAAAATCACAGATTTAAACCAATAAAAATTTATTTAAATGTAATTTAAACAAAGATCAAAACTGTAATAACAAATAATAACAAATACCACTTGCAAATAAGATTAAAGTCATTGTTGTATCACAATTTTTACCATTGTTACTACTTAAGAAAAATAATAAGGGAGTGTGTATTGGATCAAATGTTTTGCCACTTAGTAGTCATATTCTACCATTTATGATATGCAAAGATTTTATGCAGATTCTGTTTACTAAAACTGCAAATACAGACTTCACTTTTTTTTCATTTTAAGGAAATCATCTATAAAATGCAATAGCAGGGCGTAATTGTTATATAATATTCTTCATTTTGATTATGGTATTATTAAAAGATGAATTCCCAAAAACAAATACACTTATAATTTGTTCAGAGAAATATTCAAATATGATGATAACTTACAACACCACTTAAATTGACCCCAAATTCCTTATGTTTCTGTCTGAAATAAGGTGCGATCAAAAATAAAATACTTCCAGTTATTGTTGATGCGACAATGTTTTTGGAACGTACGTAGGAGCTAACAGTGTCAGGTTGGAGTTTTATCCCAATCTATCATCTGTGCTGTAATTTTAGCTTAACAGACGAAACAACGACATATTGCCAAAAAACATTGTTGCGTCAAGAGATAACTCGCGGTATTTCATTTTTGGTCGCACGTTATATTTGAGTGAGGAATAAAATCACTGGATTTCAAGAAATCATCATTCATTATGCCGAAAGACTAGCACTTCTTAATTGAAGGACGAGAAATATTATCAAAGAAATTAGCAGAAAGATAGAAAAATTGAAAAGATTTAAGGGCTATATTTTCGAAATATACTCCAGATAAAACCTGATGAATAGGGTGTTTTGAGTTGTAATGAAAGAGAAAAATTTCTCACAGTGACAATATCACGTGGGATTTGAAAAATGGCGTACTTTCATTGAATCATATTATGCGTGGTATAAAAGCATAATAGTTATTTTTTATACAAGACGATAAAATTACATTTTAGCGGTGAGAGGAAAATTTGAATTCATGAGTGATGGAATCGCGAGTGAATTCATTTCCTTGAATCGATAATTAAATTTTATCGTCGTATGTAAAATGTTATTTTTTTCTATAGCAAAATATGTGAAAGTGCAGAAGTTACAGAAAAAAAATCGAAAAGTCAATTGCGAATCAAATTATTATCAAAATCTGTGTAGTATGGGTTGCTAAGGCAACGTATTAATACAAACCGTGAAAATAAGTAAAACTAAAAAATTAAAGTATTTTATCTATCACCGTGGGATAAGTTATACCATATCGCATACTCGTTGTAGTTATGTAATAATCTTATTATCCCATTAGTGCGGTAATAATCTCATTACCGCACTAGTGCTGTAATGGATATTACCGTATTAGTGAGGTAATGAAATGAAATTGAAAACTCACAAATCCAAGAAAAAATTATTATTTAGCGGTGACAGATAAAGCTTTATACGATATTTGTGGGATATCGTAAGTTACTATCATCTACCCTTGCGGTTAAGTGTTACTTGACGAATTATTTTGAATCGAATAAAGCACACTTTAACATTTGCTACAGAAAAAAATAATTTTATTATATTTAAATATTATTATAAAATAATTTCATTTTAATCGATTCAGTATTTATAAAATTCAGAACATCAAAAAAAGATTACAGATTGAGTGACAAAATTTAGAGATTTATTGTAGAGATAACATGTAAGACCTTCTGAGACGTAGCCAAGACATAAAATCTCTTGATCTTCAAAAATTATAATTATTTCTCCTTTTGAAGGAACTGTGCCTATTTGTTATGTAGTTCTAAAACCATCCCCTTAAACAGTTAACGATAACATTTGTTTGTTATTACACGTTACTTCAACATATCAAGACAGTATCAGGATACTGTCTTTTGTCCAACTCTAGTAAAACCGAGAGTATGGAAAATATCAGTTTTGACAAAAGAAGGGTCAGATGTGGTCAGCGATGGTCGGAAAAAACGAACATCCTCATTTTGCTTGGAGCGACTGACAATAGGAAGAATGATTTCTTAGTTTAATGGTTTCGTGTGCAGCTTAGCGTTACGACAAAAGTTGTGAGCAACGCTGTACCTTCAGACTTAACACGTAAATACCCACACAGATGAATGTATTAGAAACTGCCAGGGAAAATGTTCGCTTTCATTCTTGCGAGATGTTAAAGTGAAATAAATTAAATTAAAGCTTTAACATGAAGTTACGAAAGTCAATTTTTAAATTAAGTTTCTCAAGATAAAAAAGAAACTCATAAACGGATTTGAAGTTCATTTTTCGGTCCTTACACCGGCCCACGCACGGGATGCCGGCTTAAATGTCAATTAACTAAACGCCGTAATAAAAATTCACCTGTTGATGGGGTTCTATATTTACCCCGAAATCTGCAGAGTTCAATCATCTAGGCATCAGTCGGTTCAGATGGACTGTGTTTGATCACGAAGCGTAAGCGATGAAATTTGCCGGAGCCACGATACAGTCTTGAAGCATCCTGCGAACGGTAGGTAGGCAGGAAACCTGTTGGAATTCGCTGAGGTTTGTTGGCAGATGAGTTCAATTGAAAGGTCAAAGTTCACGGGTAGACGCCTGTCGCACTTGGACTCGTCGGGCGCCCACGCTCAGCGTCAGGGCCTCGCTCAACATTTCCAACAACAAAGCCAAACAAACAGTCGAAACTGACAAATTCCGGGTCTCACCCCCTAGGTATGAAAGCGGTTTCCGGTCACTTTCAGTGAGTGAATGTCGCAGTGTTCGGGGCTGAAAAGCGCGCGCTAGTGGGGGTGGTGGTCTTAGGACAAGACGGCGGAGGTAAGGTCGCATGAATGAGCTCTGGATGGCGCGAGTGAGGTCACTTGTTGAGCCTTCACACGTCAAGGGTTCTATCTGTGATCGTATTCCGGAAAATTAACATTCAAAATTTTCCGACGTTAATATCGGGGATAAGTGTTTTCTAGTTGTCATCCTGAATATGGACAATGTTCCTGAAAGAGCTTTTTAGAAATTAACACAGTTTTTGGTGTAGGTGTTTTCAGTGATCTTTATCATGTAGATACCCACGTTGACAGAATACTGTGAATTATTATAAACGCATCGGTAACCTTTTACAATATGAAACTTGTCAAACTCTTAAAAATTACTAAACCATAAGCGGTAAGTATACTTTCTAAAGTGTTTAATATTTTCGATTTTTTCTTGCTTCTTAGAAACCATTTTCAATGGTTTTCTATTTATCAGTGAAGATTTCCCGATTACATACCCCGAAAAACTGAATGGCTGAAAATTTGTGGAGTTATGCGCCAAGGTTTAGTTTGGTAACTAAACGACAGTCCTATAGGAATGCGTTCATGACGCAATTGTGAACTGAAAAGTCCTTTAACATTTTTAGGCAACTTCCAAAAAATGTACTGCAAAATTTGAAAGCTGCTGAATTCGACGGTTTAAACGTGGGCGTCAAAAATGAATTTCAGTGGATGAATATTTTCGATAAAAGTTTCTACGATGCATGATATCAATGTGACATTATTTCAACTGTGCCGTTAGCAAGGAAATATAAGTAGTTACTAAGAATTTTAATGGTTAACGTAGTAAAAGCGAAAAACAAACTTGATTTTTTCCTTGCTTCATTAACATTGATGTGAAAATGTATCGCCTAATCTCAGTTTGTTGTATTTGTTATATATAAATGATCAGTAAATACATACTTTTAAGCTCACACACAACTTTTAAAAATCGGCTGGCCAATCAGAAATTTAAAATTTTTGACCTTTCAAAATAAGCCAATTAAAAATTATGTTTCTTCTAGCAAAAACATCCCTTTTTACTCCACGTCCTCTTCATGTGCTAATCATATTCTCATCAGGTTATAACTTTAATCCTCAGGATGTTAAATTTTTACATTCGTGTAATAAAGGTTCACTTACACATCTTTTTGAAATTTTAGGATTAAAAAAAACACTTAACAATGCTATTTCACTCTTTTTAAATGATTAGGTTCATTTTAAGACTATAGACCATAGATTTTGTTTTACTTAACAGATATGATATTTTTTTATAAACATAACCTTATTCTTCCTGTCAATTTTTAATACAGACATTTTTCTTACCGACTTGTTTCATCTTTGCTCCACATGTTGTCTTGCTTTGTCTTTGTTCTAGAATTTTTCTCTTGACTAGTTAACAATTTTGTC
>QDEB01132850.1:0-15824 GCA_004193795.1 Asbolus verrucosus | reverse complement strand
TACCTGTGTACGATACAATGAGCACCACATTTAACACTGACAGGCGGAAAAATTTGTCAGTCAAATTAACGAAAATTCAATTTTTATAGTTTTAAAAACGAAACAAATTAATCATTTATTTCATTTTAGATTATCTAATGTGCAGAAACAGCGTCAAATTTTTATTAATAAATTGATGTTGGTATGGAAATTGCAATTGGAAATTTTTTTTTAATGGATATTTTCAAGTATTCTTTTCTCATTGTGGATGGAGTTAAGACAAAGAAAATTTCCAAAATCGTATGTACGTTTCTTTATTGAAATCGAGCCAAGAATAAAGGAAGCTCGTTTAAGGACTGCTTATTTCCGAATTTATTGCCGGATTTAAATTGTTTATCCCAATCTTCACCTGATTTATTTATGTTTTCGACGTGGTTAATAAAGCCAAAAACAGGTATTTTCAGTCTTTAGTGGTAATCAAAAAAATCTGCTGTTTTATAGTTTAGATTAAATAATTAACATCGAATTAAATAATTTGATATTTGTAAAAAATATGCCAAAAAAGTTTTTTATTAACCGATAGTTCAGAATAAGTTTACAAAATTTATTGAAATTGTGACGGTCATACAAGTCTAATAATATTAAACTGGTAAGTTAATTTACATTTTCTAATTTCGAAAGTTTAGTAATGACAATATCAGAATTTAACTCCCCTTTCCTAAATCGCATCGTTAAATATTTGTTATCAACTCTTTTGAGTACTGGAAACCGAAATCATGAGTAAATATCTTATGATACTTTTGACCAGATGGTTTCGAAGGAAGAAAGTAAAAAGAAGAAAACGTAGAAAAAGAATTTATTCGTTTATTTCAAGCAACGACAAGAAAATAACTTGTTGATTGCAGACGTTCATTGAAACTGAACTGGAAGAAAAAGAACAAGAAGAAAAAGTGCTTGGAGACCAAAAACTAATTAAATATAAAAAATAACATCTAAATTACAAAAAAAAATATTTTCAATATTCAAATGAAAATATAATAGGAGTTAAAACTTTATATGAGTTTTAATGAGTTTTTAGAACTATTAGTTACTTTCATAAAGAAAATTATGTAATGGGAAGAAAATCGAAGAGTGGATTTAAAAAATTCGTTTTAATGTCTGCACTGTATATATTTTTAATAACTGATGAGAAGTTAATACTATTTCAAATTATCGAGTTCAGATTTAAGTTTATTGA
The DNA here is from genome assembly GCA_004193795.1 of Asbolus verrucosus. Classification (NCBI taxonomy): domain Eukaryota; kingdom Metazoa; phylum Arthropoda; class Insecta; order Coleoptera; family Tenebrionidae; genus Asbolus; species Asbolus verrucosus. The sequence goes on along the minus strand of QDEB01132850.1, from coordinate 14,608 downwards.
CTGAAAGAATTGCAATAATATATTACTATGACGGCTATGAGGTTCCGAGAGATTTTAAAAAGTTATTCAACAGAAAAGGGATTGATTAAAAAACTTTGTTCAAAATTTTAGATAGAAGAAAAAAAGCTTTTCCGACTATCTTAGCGTAATAAATGAAAGGGAATTTCAAATAGTTATTGTTTGATATCTTACATATAATTATTAGAAGTTATGGTTTTCTTGTAACACAAATTGATCTTTTAAAGATATTTAAATGCTTATAGTTACGTTCAGTTGAAAGAAATATGTTTTGAAAATTTTAATCAATCTTTTCTGGTGCCCTTTTCTTAATTTCTGCCTTCATGTTTTCAACACAGTTTTTAATTTCTCAAATTAACCAAATTTTTCCTTTTCCTCCTGTAAATAAATTTTCATTATCTTTATTCAGATTTACCCATAGAATAATTACATCTAGTTTAAATTCTTCTAAACTTTTGCTAAAACAATTTGCTAATCCTTTCAAATTTTTTTCACAATATTTTGTTTCACTTCTTTATAAAATTCACGCTCTTTTGAATTTCACATATGCATCTATTCGATTTTTTTGTTCGCCAGTTATTTTTAAAACACCACTTTTGCATTGTTAACATCATTTGAGATAATAGTTTGTTTCTCTTTCATTTCATAGTTTCTTTATATGTAAACATAATTTGGATAAAAATTTTCATCTTCGCTCAGAAATAAAGTAATTACTTTACTGTTTGTTTGCGTTTGTTGTCAAACAGTTTCATTGCAAGGTGTTAATAAATGAAGTCTTTGTTCTTCTGACGAAATTAACGACTACTTCACAAAGTGAAAGGCCAACAATAACAACTACTATTGATCAAATTCCCTCACTTTATATGCAAGCTCTGGAATGAACCTCAATGTACGGTCCGAATGATGCAAAATCTTGTTATTTTGCTGCAATTCATCTTTATTTATTTCCCTTATGAACACTTTAACGAAGGCTGATTGACATTTAAAAATAAAATTATTTCACTACATTTCTTTCAGCTTCCTCCAAATATTCGTTTTTGAAATTTTAATTAAATTCCATATTCCAGACGTTTATTACCCACAACTCGATCAAAAGTGTTTCTGAATTGCAATGAATTTAAGCCCGGTTATTTAAAACGATTGGGCTGTGTGCTTATGTAGCTCATTTAAATATAAATTGCATCCTGAAAGTTTAATATTAGCTGTTACTTAGACGTTTGGATTTTATAAGGAACCCTTTTAAAACCTGAGAAAAATGTCTCGACTTGCTTCAAACGTTGTTATTTAAATGTTCGTTATCCTTCAAATTACACATATTTTATGGATGATGTCTGTTATTAGTACAAGATGTAGTAACATCAGTTGGTTGGATTAGTGCTAATTATCATCTTGTCTGAATTATTCTGGAACAAACGTGCTTCCGACATTATTCATGTTACCTGTGCGATGCATGTCATGTGTACCCATTGACATAATTACATTAAAATCTTGTCGGGAATGAACACGTTTTACACATTACTATATAATCACTCGATCACTATTATACGTTTACTATTACATTATAATCAAGCTTGTATTAAATAATTATAAACGCTTTTATGAGATAATTAAGTTTCGTTTGAGGGAACATGCAAAATTATCGTTAAATTGCTCCTATGACGTTTTATCCACTCTTTCATGAGGATTTTAGAAATGTAAACATCTATCGATGTTATCAACTTATGTAATAACACTTCTTAATAGAATACCTGCTTGTTGTTCAATTTAATTACAGTGCCCCGCTTTACCGAAATAGCAACGCACAATGTCAATATTTATGTAGATCAGATGTTTTAAGTCGATTAATTTACGAATTAAAACTTCGAAAACATTTGATGGAAATTTGTTGTTTTGATTTTACGATCTCAAATTTCATTAATAAGAGACTGAATAATTTAAAAACCTACAGAAAACTGAATAACGGCGATACCTATTGTATTTTAGAAATTTATTGTTATTTGAAACGTGTTATATATCATTACGAAATCCGTTTACTATGGTGTAAGTTTCTTATGGGAAAAATTTTCATATAATTATATTACTTTTTTTGTCAAGGTTGACGTTTTTGACGCTACCAGAATTTAAAAATTTATGTCAGTCAAAAGCTCACTGAAAAAAGTGGAAAATAAAAAATACCGACTCCTTATTATTTTTGGTTTGTTTTATATTCTTCGGCATTACTGGAAGCAGAATTATAAATTTGCGAGAATGAACTGAAGACGTTGCGTAAGTTCACAACCTAAATTCAAAAGATTTTCTGAAGGAGACATCAGCTGCAAAGGAAAGATGGTTCAGGTCGACTCGGTTTGTGGACTATGAAGTATCTGAAATCAGACCAGCTTTCGGAATAATGGGTTAAGACCATTGATAACAGTAGACTGAAAATTTCAGGAATGTAAATTTAGGAAATTATGAAAATAGCCCTAAACGATTTTTTTAATTGACAGTATAATATTCAACGTTAAAAACTGTTATCAGAGTGTAAATTATAAATAGAAGCATCCCAGACTTTCCTTACCACCTGAACTAATTTTGGTAAGATATTTAGCTGCAAGGTGTAGCCTCTCTAGTTACAGATTACACATCACACAAAAATCCAGTAATTAATTCAAGACGACCTAACATAATGTTAAGTTAACTTTGCTTGCACTACAGTCGACGTAGAAAAATTAAGAAGGGGAAATTTCGTTAAAGGAATGCTTGCTTAAAGATTAAAGCTCATTTATGAAAGCAGTGGCTGCGGTTGTCTTGTCCATCCATCCACATTTTTCAAATGTATTATTTTGTATCAATCTGTAACGATTAGTAAAGATAAAAGATGTATAATAAAGAATTTTGAGATGAAACTAAATTACATGGATTTCAAATTAACATTTGACCCAATAACTCTCACTTATGATCGTTTATTTAAGTGTAGTTAACATATAATGCAATTCAGTATATTTCTAGCATTAATATATTTTTATTTCTATTACATCATAGTGTATACAACAGTAAACACTGCATTGTTTACGTTATTGATTTAAATGGCCACGATTCCTGGTGCAGGTTGATGTCGCATCCAAAACAGAAATTCATCAACGGTTTGTACTGCGTTTCAGAACTGTTTCAATAAAATAAAAACAAATATGTGGCGTTCATAACATTTTTATTTGACATAGAGTACAAGTTTATCGCATATTTTCATAAATTTCGCTATCAAAATATTGGGCGAGTGTACTGATAACGACCCGCACAATGAATTTGTTGATACAGTTTAAGCTAAATTTGGACATAAATTTATGCTATATTGACATAAATGGCATCAGCATGGAGCATGTGTGTGATATCTGACGGTGTATATAGAAGCTTGTAAAATAATAGCATGTTTGTAGGGTAGGTAGGTTCTGAAATTTAATTATAATAAAAGAGATTGTGAAGTCTGGTTATTAATTTTGTAACATGTCTGGAGGAAATTGTGTTAACACAACCGAGACGAATCTGAACGAATTAACCCTAACAATTAAAATAAGCATCAATCATATATTAAATGGAGAATTTTTCAACACTGCAACATACTGCAAAAAAAGGTTAGTCGACATATTTGCTAATGTTCCAGCCACTGGAAAACCCTTCTATATATAGGATAATATGACACGTATTAATGGCAGGTCTAATGGGAAGATATAAACATCAAAAAAGTTTCACCTTTTTGTTCCCACGATGGAAATCAAACTGCAATCTGTTATCGCTCTGCTCTAATGGACCGATCGCAAAACGGTAACGACTGTAAGATCTTGGTCTAAGTACAAATCAATAAAAATATAAAGATAGTGCCAGGAAATAAACTTAATTTTTTTGTAAGCAAACTTTTCGAGTGAGTTCTGATTTCCCCTTTCAATAACTTTGATATTTCGCAAATCAGCTTGAATAACCGAGTTCGATCGAAATCAGACACCTTTGACAAGCTCCGATTTCTTTAAAAAGAAAAACCGAGCCTAAACTTACAAAGTTATTTTTAGGTACAATATATCTTTAGAATTTGCATAATAGCTTCTGTAGATTGTATAATACATTATTTTACTGGAACGAAATTGTGTCAAATTGTTAACAGCAACAATTTAAAGTTCAATTTATAAATTTATTAATCAGCATCTGTGATTTCACCATATTTTTTGTTTCTGCAAGTAATCAGAAGTTAGAAATGATATACCAATATGCTCACATATGAAATATAATCTATCCATTGAGAAAAAAATGTGATGTAAATGTTCCACGCTACCTGAACAAGTTGTTTCCTGACCCTTGATCTGGATGAAAAGGACACATCGAGTATCCGCTCAGATTTCTGAACTTTTGATTATCACACTATCTGGAATACAAAAAAACACACATATTACAAATATGATTTTATTCAGTGGCAAAACTGTCTACACTACACTACATTACACTAATGTTAAAAGAAACCCAGTTCATATTTTAGTGTGTATATTATTATATTACGAATTAGGGATTTGGGTACAATAACCGTAGCAGACGTAACTAACGGTAAAATTGAAATTATTTCCAGGTGCCATAAATTTTTAATTGCAACAGAAAGTTGTTTGTCAATGTTTGTGTATTATTATTATTATTATTATTATTAATATTAATATTATCACTAATATTATTACTACTATTATTACTATTATTATTATTATCACAAGCCCGTCACCTCCCGGCACGGTCATAATGCCTTTATAGTAACTCTTTTACTATATATTATAACAAAAAAGGTTATATCTAACTAATTTTAAAAAATGATATTTATTTGCACGTTATTATATCTGATAAGGTAGATTTTGATTGTTTACAAGTTTTCTCCATCTAGCTTTGTTATGAAAGTAAATATAATCACTTAATATGAATCAGTATTAAAATTTTCAAGTTTAGGTTCAACTTAGTTTACAGAAACACGTAAACTTTTCTGTGTAAGCACATCATATATTCGATCATGGTTATAAATTTGCTCCAGACTTCAGAATTTACATTTTTATTTATGATACTGTAAATCTGACCTTGTCAAAATTCGAAGTTATGTGCTTTGGATCATAAAAGATGAGTGACTTAAAACATTTTTTTAAATTTGTTTGAGCATCTGACCATTTACACAGTAAAAACAAGTTTGAAAAATGTTATTAAAATCCTTAACATCATATCATGTTGCATTTTAAAAAAAATACCAAATTCAAGTGTTACTAATTTTTATATTACATGTTTTAAATATTACGGATTTCATAAACAGTATTAAATAATACAGTGAAAATAAATAAATGTGAAAGTTTTTATATTTTCATCGTTAATACTTTATTAAAGCAACAGCAATTTTTTTTACTCTGGTAGCGTTTTCAATTTTTCAGCGTTAGGATAAAAAATTGTTAAAGGTACACAAACATGTATAATGTTATTATATTATGTAAACAAGGCTATGTACATAATGCTCTCGATTTTTTATTGTTTAGGTTAAAATAGGCCCAAAGTTATATATGTCAAAACCAACTTATCCCCAGTAATTATTATTGTGCAAGTCTCATTACAGAAACCGCTTGCGAAATTGCTAGTGGCATGGTACACATAAGTTTTCAGTTTTTAGTGAGGATTATTATGGTAATGGCTCTTAAACTCTCGTATCAAATTATACAAGAACGGTAATTGTGCCCTAAAGCAAGTTGGACATTATTGGTAACGAGGACAAACGGTTAGTAGCCCCATAAACGTGTATCGCATGTTAAAGTTCACTACTGTTTGATCCATCGTAAGTAATTCTCATTGTTACCCACTGGAAGAATTTAAATAAGGAAATTTCTCAAGCAAACATTCGATTGTCGAAATAGTTGAACAAGTTTATACAAGCTCCCAGAACACACGAATTTCACGTGAAACTGCAGAACGGAATTAAATTTCTTGCAGGAACCTCTTTACGTTGCGGCCTATTTACACTTAACTCGTAAAGTTGCACAGTCCGATTTTCCCCATTCGTTTTCGTTATGGTCGTGTTGTGCTAAATTCATTTTCATGTAGCTCCAACACGAATAAAATTGCAAGGGTCAATAAACAATAGGTGGGGTATGTAATGGCTTTGTTCTATTATGTTGTGGCAGAAACATTCTTAAATATTCTGAAAGCATACAGCTCTGCAAAGATTTATGTGGCCCTCGTATTACTTCGGTCGGCCTTCCCCAGCCTATAAACCCGTCGCCGGTCCTAGTCCTTACAGATTATCTTCGAGATTTGTTAGTGGGAGCACATGTGTTCGAAAACTGTACTGTCACTACTGTCCTAATTGAATCTGGCGCTGTACAAATAAATAACGAAATATGGGTTTAATTCTACGCAATTTGAAAATTTACGAGTGGCGGAGCCATGAGCTCATTTTTCCTGACAAACAGGCACGAACGATAAAGTTGTGATCACTGTTGTTGTAGATGAAATAATTCTACTGAAAACCATACATACACACAGATTCCCCAAGGGGTAGGTACGTTTTGTCATGCACGGGACTCATGGACAGCAGTGGATTATTCTGAAGACACCCCAGGCGTCCAGGGCATTGTGATGTACGAATTGGCCAGAGCGAAGCCTCCACGGAACGTGTGGACTATAAATTTACTCCATTTCGATGAGGCTTCCACAGACGCCCGAGGGTACACAGATTTCGCACTTTCTTTTTGCTAAACATTCCCCACTGCAACTGAAATTAATTTCGAACGGGAGTCTCAACACGCGAGGACCAGAAATAATAATATGAAAGAATTACCATCACAATAGTAAAGAAAGAAACGCAGAGAATGACGTTAATATTAATTTCGTGATGCTGAATTTATTGTTGCTGTTACGATATTTTTATTGTAACCATTTTTTGTGTTTTCTACTGTGGACTGGCGTTCGAATTTCCCCACGTCATGCAACATTCTCGAATTGTTTGTTTACGTAAGCAGATATCGTTGTTTTGATTAAGTCAGGAAAACGTCAGTACGGGTAGGTTTCATTTTCTACAGATGCCTTTTGGTTTAATGAATGCTTCAGCAGCATGTCAGGTCTAGTTTGTTTATAATGTAAATGAATTTAAGTAAAATTGAAGAATACGCAAACAAGTTGTACCATCAACAGTGTTTTAGATTATCAATACTTTTAAAAATATAATAATCGACAGGGTAAATCTATTGTATTTAATAATATAGAAGAGTATTGTCATTTCCGACATCATGCCAATCAAAATGATGTTAATGGTAAAACTGGAACTCGAGTTTTAATGAACATTATTTTGATTGGCATAATACTGGGAATGCATATTCTGGAATTGGGCGTTTTGGTATTGTGTTTCCTTACTTTTTTGGAATATTTCATGACTGGTACAGAAATAAATAATTTAAATGTAGTTACATATATGACACAAATAACTTTAAAAATGTGTAAATCTGAGTCTAATAATTCATTTATCGACAAATATTAAATAGAGTAATTCTAAAGAAATTTTAGGTTTTGCTGGTATAAATTACCCTATGACAGGGCTAATGTTATTTTTTTTTTAAATAAGAGAACTAATTTTAGATTTACAAGCATTAAAATAATCCTATATGTCACAGTTTTGCAACCGTATTTAATAACCATTGGTAATTAACGTTACTATTACTTAATTATAAATAATTTTTTAATCACTAGAATATGATTTGTATACAGTTTACGATGAAACTAAATTTTTTTTTTTAATATATTTTACACGTAAATTCTTAATTTTGTTTAAGAAAACAGATAAGTTTGTAAACAATGTATTTTCGTGTCAGTACAGTAAATTACAATTTATTTTTGTATTTAAAATTTGTATTTCTGAATAATGAATACTGTAGAGGTTTGGAATAGTCTGTGCAAATTTAACTTTTACATTTTCACAGAGTATTTCATAAGGGAGCATTTTTGGAGTTTCATCGTATTTATTGGGCTGCAGAAAAATAAAAATGAAATATTTGTTTACTTCTCACTTGAGTGCAATTGCTCTGTAGTTATATACGGAGGATTTGCAAGAAAATGGAGAAATCCACTACAAAAGCGCTTAAGTCACGCGAAAGGTAATGGATCCCCATTTTATTCCCGAAAAAATAAATGGACGTCATTTTTCTTCGCCATCACCTTCTTGAGTGTTATCTAATACTGGTTTCATTAAATTTGTTCATAACGGAATTGAACTCCCAAATTTTAATTTTGTTTTATGTGTAATCAGATCAGAAAGCAAGAGAGGCAGTAAAATTAATTAAAGTGAGCCAATTAAGGTCCTTAATAAGAAAATACGTTGCCTTCTGTTTGCAACGTTGCTGTTACAACAAAGTGGGACAAACCTATAAAATTTATGGCTGCAGGTGCTGGAACGTCAAAGTGCAGCGAGAAACGACGTACAAAAACCGTTGTTGGTCTCAAGAGAGAACGTAACCAAGTGGACTATAATTAACCCTATTGAACCTTGATAATTAGAAAGCTTTTAGTTTACAGTAGATTTTTTGTACATTATGAGCACAGTTCATTTTTTATGTTGCATTTAATGTTAAATAATGTTACTAGAAAATGAGATTTGTAATGGACCAGCGGCATGTGACGTTAGATAAATGGCCATAATCAACTTACTGACAAGCAATAGCATTTTCCATAAGAGACAATGATTCGTTTCTTTGTGTTTATTAGAAAAATGTAAGTGGATTTCTAGAAAATAAATGATACTATTAGAAGAAATTCAAATATCCTGATTTAAAAACAATAGCAATTTGCCTAAATCAACAGTGCTTGTAACTTTCTTAATTCAACAAATATTAAATATTAACACATTTACAAATTGCGTATAAATTATGAGGTAGAAGGAATCAAACAAAACTGATGATGCAAACAAAAAATTGTAGGCAGGTTAAAAACTTTTTGCAAATTCTTCTCGTCATATTTACCTTAATTTAATATTACTTTGTTCCACTTTTCCAAAGTGGTGGAATAAAATGAAAAGAGTGAAGTGGGCGTGCGACAAGGTTTCATTCAAAATGTATTCAAAAATTGACGAAGCATTCAGTATATCCACGTGAAGAAAATTCAATAATTAAATTGAAAGTTAAAATCCAGCTCCGCTCGTACATTCTTTTGACGGAAGTCTAATTTGATAGGTTAGTAACATTACAAAGGTTCCCCGCAGTTTCGACACCCAAACAATTTTCTCGTGTTATACGTTTAGTGCGGTGGAATGGAAGGTGAGGCCTCAAAGCATTACACAGCGAAAATATTTAAGTTCTGTTTGTTACTTTGATTTTAAAATTAGGTTTGACATTTGTGCAGAGTAACGGAAAATTTCGAACGAATATGCCGCGAGAAATTCGTTTGTTGAAAGCAATAATTTGTCATCGATATGGACATGAAAAATAAAATTTTTTTGTCGTCAGTTTTTCACGATGTCCGGTGAAAAGAAGTTTTCAAGTGGTTGTTATGACTTGTACAACCGTTCACCAAATTGTACGCAATGAGAAAGCTTTTTTATTGGGAAAGTTTCGACGTTTATCTCGAATGAAACGACATGAAATTCCGAACAGAATTAAGCCACGGATAGTCAAAACTTGTACGCATAATTAAATTTTAAAATCCTTGCAGGAAAGTCTAAACAAAATTGCGTACCACTTTCATCCTATAGCGCTATCAATCATGTAACTAATTGTTGGTGGGTGTCTGAAAGAAAGAAGTTTATATAGCAGCAGATGGTTGGGCCACCAGATTTAACAGCACCAGATTTCTTTATCGGGTGTTTTTTTTTTCTAATGGTAATTGTTCATTATGCACGAATAATATAGAAGCCTCTATTGCGGTATTGTAAGGTTGGTAATAAAATGGGTTCTTGTCTTTAATTTGATCGAATCTCATCAAAAATTTGAGGGATGATTTTTTAATTATAAAGTTTTAAAAGTAACTTTTTTCAGAAAAACGTATTTAAAGAGACACTGTAATTAATTGAGTTATAATTGCACCCACATTCCCCCTCTGATTTTCAAGTGGCATCAGAAAAAGGACGAAGCCAAGTGGAAGTGCTTTTTGTTAAAAATCAGCCTAAACAGAGAACAATTTCATTAAAAATGTAACTTCACTTTAGAGCTTCCTTTCACCCTTTATTGTGTTTAAAAAGAGACTGCCGAGGCGTAAATAACAGAAATTTTTAAATTAAAATGAAGAATTGAGAGAACGATTATAAATCATCATTTTCGTGGTTTGCAGTATCACATAAATCGTTAACACGTCCATCAATAACTTATTTGTTTTTGATGTAGAGAAAATTGGGTTGGCGATGCCACCTGCTTCTCTATTTTATCACTAATCTGGTGCGTGGGGTCTCCAGTTCGTTTTCCTCTAATTATACAAACAAGTTGGGAAATTCCCTTAAGAGTTTGCTTTTATCGTTAAGGTTAAGCCCTGATTAATGCGCCGCTAATGCCTGATGATGTCCGAACAAGTTCCAGTCCGTTGAGGCCAATCCCTATCCTAAATTAAATTCATATGGTTTCACTTTAAACTGATGGGAATCAACTATTTTTTATTTAATTAATTTTAGTTTCATAGAGCCTTTCCGCTGAAAATATTGGGCATTAGGTCGATACCGGGCGTCCTGAAGCGATCAGTATTCTTCACACGTGGTTGACACCATAACACATAGCTCTTGGATCAATGCGCAATATCTTCACCCCCTACTGTACAAGGATAAAAAGTTGACGAGTTAAACAATATATAACGGACCATATATTATGTATTTTACGGTCGTGCTGTATGCAGGAATTTGCAGCGGTACTGAAACAAGGCCAGAGGCGGCTTCCTCTGATAAGTTAACAACTTTTTCATGATTGGATAAAAGTTGTCACATATGTTACGCTTACGGCTTGCTGCGTTAATATCATAGAGACAAAGAAAGGCACTGAATTTTTGTTTTAAATGAAATGGAAAAAGAAACGAAATATAGCCTTTTTATACTCATATTTTCTTTGTTGTTGACAGTGGGTGAATAACCAACTTTTTTCTGTTTTTTGTTCGTGTAATATATGGCCTCTAAAGTCGTTAAATGTGCATTCTTACACCATCAGGATGGCAACTGCGCTAATGCACTATATCAAAGCTTTTATTTCAAGAAGTTATTCACGTTATTTCCCGTAATATTCGAAATATTGCTTTTGTTAGATGCTCAATGATCTTGCTCAAGTGGACCATTTTAGTGGCAATAAAACAAAGATATCAAAGATGTTTCTCAACACAGGGCAATATACTTATTTCATCCAAACGGTGATGTTACAAAATTGCTGCCATGGTATAAATATTTTAATGGATACGTTCAAAAGGTAATATCATGTCAAATAAAAAATTTCAGCTATAGGTTTTATAGCGTTCAACCGACATTGGTTAATGCAGTAATTTGTATTAAACAAAGTTAGTTTCACATAATAAACTTTTTTAAAAGTTTGAATTTATTTTATTCCTGTTATGATTATCTGACATTATCTTTTTTTTTCTAATAGTGTATTACTACAAAATGTTGCAATAAAAATTGTTTTTAAGTTTTTAAAATTTTTTAAACTTAAAACTACATAATCCTGTTCAGAACACATTAACAAATTTTATGTAATTTTCGAACCCTTTTAAAAATACTAAATTTTAGCTTTATGTCATCATTGTCTTTAAACAAAATACCTCTGTTTTTAAGTACCATAAAAATTACCTATTTTTAAACAAAATTACTCAATTTTTTGAAGATCAAATACTAGATTATTTTTTATACTAAGGACAGATTAATATTTTAATCATGTTTTTAGAAATTTTAGTTGATTCTTGACCTCTTTTAAAAATAAAAAAATAAACTTTAGTCCTGTTTGATTTTCGCCCTCTTAAGGAATTGTTTGAATTAGTCTCAAATATTTAAATCACTCTTATTTAAATATGTACTAATGAAAACACACTGAGTTTATATAAATGGGTTAGCTTATTTTTTATTTAAAGCAATTACATTTTTCCATCATCTTGAAAAAATATGAGAAGTGTGAAAAGATTTTCTCTATTTTTTTTTTAATTCAAAACTTGACACTTTCAAAAACACTAAGTAAAAACCAATTTTTGCACAAAATAAAATTTCACAAGGATAGCTTAAAAACAAACCATTACCATATTTGTTACATTTTTCGAAACAAAGAGATGTTGCTTCGGTATATTTGTGAGGCCTCGATTTAACTTTTACATTTTACATAGTTCAGGCCAAGTGCGAGTCACCCAAAGAATCTTATATCAATATATTAATTTATAACAAATGGCCATGAAAATACATTTGATGAAACTAAAAAAAATGAATAAATTTATAAAGTATTTATTAAGAAACAATTACAGGAACTATATGAAAACTAAGAACTATATTTGTTTTTTAATTTAAGAATAATTTAAGTTAAATCGGGGAATTAAGCAAACTCGTCAATCCTCAGACAGAAACTATAAATTTAAACAAGTACAACAATCCTGAAGGTTCTGCTACGGAAGAAGATGATCAAACCAATGTCAATAATAACTTCCTTTTCTTCTGCAAGAAATAACCTGGAAGATTCTTAATAGGAAACGAATTTGGGTTTTATACAAGATTTCATGGTTTGAGATCCCATTGTAAATGTGATTACTGTTCTTATTCTGCGAGGCAGAAATCTTCTGGCTCATAAATAAGGTACATACAAAACATTCCCAAGAAAAAACTCAGTAGACAAAATAATTGGATTAAATTAAATTATTCGTTATTGATGAAAAAAAAGGACTTAAATTAATTAAACTGAGGATTAAATGACTTAAATTTAATTGATTTTTGAGTTACCCGATATCTCAAAATTTTCTAACAAATATGAAAACTATGGAATTACATATATCAACTCTAATTTTTCGCCCATCATCGAAAGGGACAGCTCTTCTAGCCGAATATTGTCAATTTTAGGAAAATTTGGCAAGTGATCACACCTCATTGTCCATATCATTACCTAGCTTTGCTGATTAGTGCCATGGTCTTCGTGAAATTCATAATTCACTATGTATAGATTCAGTGGCGACGATTGTTCTAATTTATCTTTTAAATCTTTAACTTGGTTTCCTGACAAGTACCCCATTCCCTCATTTTGAATTGTATATAGCACATACCAGTTGCACGATTTTTTTTTTTGTTGTATAACCACCACAAACTTGTGTTGCTATAAAATTACAATGTCGCGGCATTAGTGCATGGAAAATTTGCAATATAACAAGCGTAAATCTTCATTTATAAATGACTACAGAAATTTATAGATTAATAACATCAACTTATACATCATTCCAATCGCCATTTTCCGAGTGACAGTAATGCCCCAGCTAACATCAATCCAACTCTACGTCGGCACCTTTGATCTCTATGAACCCAAATTTTGCACAGAGGCTCTGGTCCTGATATTTGAAGTGATGGTGGTTGCAATTGACATTTCTTATCTATGAGATGTCATTGTTACTACTACACAGCATGATTGAAAATACCATCATGAAGTCGTAAATACTTGTAGAATCATTTAAACAAAAATTGAAAAGATGTTGATTTTACTGTTTACGTCATTATACTGATGCAATGACAAATAGTTCGACTTGTCTTTTTTCAAGAGCACGTTCAAGTTTGTTTTCGCGAATTAAAAAGTATCTTTAATATTTTAAAGCAAACAGATAAGTAAAAACAAATCGGCAAGTTGCAAACCATAAAAATTGTGTAAAACTATAGGTTTGGCTTAAAAAAATATATATTAAAGAAACATTTCATTGAATTCTATATATAATAGATTACACTTAATTTTAACAAACAATCACATCATCACTGTTCACTGTTACGCAAAATAAACCGTGAAAACAGCTAACTGATAAACAGCTAAAAATACTCGAAAACATTTCCATGCAATAGCGTACACTAAAGGTAAGCACAATAGACCAGTGATCATGGAGGCTAAATTAATCGCAAGAAAAGAAAATTACTAAAAAAAATTGCCAAATAGCAGTGGATGCCCAGGGCCCGCTTTTACAGCTGCGCGTCTTTCGAGGCCAAAAAAATTGGTAACACAAAATGCGTGAGAGTTACTTAGACTTACTCAGATATATCAAGGCTGAGTTCCAAAACCCTAACTTTTTACACGCCTTTAAACTTTAGTAAATTTATCCCGAAGAACGTGTTGCAGAAGGCCAACTATCCTCACACAGATGTTAACTTTTTTACTCATTACATCCTACGTGAAAAATTTCACGAAAGAATGTGATCGGTCGCCCGATAGTGTAAAAACATATTTTCTATTTAATTTTTGTTCAGGATTCCAGTTAATATAAGTGATGTAATTGGGCCACCACTTGTATCTCTAGTTTGAGTTCCTCAAATGTTAAATTTGTATATATCTGTTAGCAAAACACTACACTGTATTCAAAAATTAAATTAGATTTCTCCTGCCACACATTAAAAGTTCTTGTTACAATAGTTACTTGTGTTTGATCTAATAATGGAAAATAC
>QDEB01132754.1:0-12397 GCA_004193795.1 Asbolus verrucosus | reverse complement strand
ACTGTTAAAACCAACACAATTCGACGTCTGACAATGACGTGTGAATTGAGTTAAATGACAAGCTTGCTTTTGTAACAATTGCAGTTGTACACTGTTATAAAAATGCCCAGTCTCCTCTAACCAGGTTTATTTTTGAACGCATGTTATTAACGTTATTTTGAAAGCTAAACGTTATTTATATTATTTTTTAAGTCGTAATCATAATTATTTATATTTTTATAGTTCATACGCATATACCAGATAATCTCATAAAATGAAGAAATAAGAGAACAAGTGTACTTTTTTTTGTAAAAGCGGGAGAGGAGATGCTCTGGAGAAATAAATTAACCGATTTTTTAATTTGTAAAAATGTAGACATTTAATCAAACATCGGTGTTTCGAGCTTTTATTTCACGACCCTCCAAGCAGTCTTGGGAGGTTCGCTTACCCTCGACTGAAACATCTAGAATAATAATTTCACTGAAATTGTCAAAATACTGTTGTGGCGTTTTACAGCTTGCATTTAAATTTTTAATTTAATTGCAAGCGAATTCCGTGCAAATGCGCTTGAGTACATCTATTTTAATTGTCAAATGATGTGCATTCAACAGTGCTCCACTTTACAATAATTAAAACACTAAATTAAACATTTTCAAAGTCGTTAATAAACAGATAAAAATTGAATATCCTTTTAACTTTCTTATAATTAGAGATGCATTCAATTTTGTCGTGTTGGCTCAGCTCTTCAAATAGGTGTAACATGTTGCAAATTGTCATTGCTAGCGTTAAGGAGGAAAAGAAATAAAATCGCTAATAACGATACCGTCTGGAAAACCTTGTAATTTACGCATGCGATTATGAAGGACTGGTACAGCAATTAGTCAATCCTTTTAGCATTTAATTAATTATATGTGGTCGATCACGAAATTTTCACGTTATAATAGGCTTGATCCATATCGTGTGTCTCGAGATGGGGGAAAAAAAGTCACGCTAACGACAATACGGTGACCCTACTGTTGCACAACTCCTTTCTCCACGGCAGCAGGAAAGTTTTCTTCAGAGTAGGGCAGGCGAACGTATAAATACTAGGTAATAATCTTCACTTGTTACCACCTTATCTGGTGAATTTACCGCGTAAATATACCGGATAACAAGATGAAATTAACGGTTTGTTTATTGTTGGTTCTCGTCACGGGAAGTTTCGCATATCCCGTTTCTCAGCCGACCTACCCGAACACCCCGTATATCAGTGCTCAGGCCATACCCGCTGTTCAATACCGACAGCCAGCCCAACCTTATCTGCAGCCGCAGTTCATTTCCGCAGCCATACAGGGCACGCAAATAACCAGACCTGTGTACGAGGGCGACAAGGGTGCAGGGCTGCAGAAGTACTCGACGCAAATCAAGCAACCCATCCAGCAGGTGCTGCTCTCCGGCAACGTCGACAGACAGGTAATAATAACAATCTTCGTCCGTTTCTCGTTAAACCGCGCTCATCTAGATCCAGAAGGTGGCCCAGGCGGCCGGACCGCTCTACCTGCATCAGATTCAGGCGGCTCAACAGCAGGGCCAGGCCCAGCAGGCGCTGGCCGCCGCCCAGAGGAAGGCCACCTCGCAGACGCTCAACAGACAGATACAACCTATACCAATACCTCAACCGCAACCGCAATACTTGAGGGAAGTGCCCCAACAAACACAAGTTAAGTACGCCAGGCCGGCCGCCGCGGTGGCTCAGGCCTACCGACCTGTCGCATCGCCTGCACAAGAAGCCAGGGATCAGCAGAACCCGGAGGAATATGACGTAAGTAAATAAATTCCTCCTGTAATAAGTTAAGCAGTTAACAGACCGTGATTTACGGACTGGTCCAACCTCTAACCCTTTTTCCGACGGCAAGCGTTATAACGAGAAATATTTCATCGCGGAAAAGAACTGCGAAGCAAAATTTCAAATTTTCAGACGCATTATTCTTGGTCGTGAATTAGTATTATTAAATTTCTCATAAAAGATTGTGTAAGAGTGAGCCTGTAGGAATTTCACCCCCAGTATCACAATTTCTCAAAAACTAATTAAAATCTAATTTGCAACTTGGTTCAGTTTTTGTTGTACATATTATTTTAATTGAAGTTCGTATGGGCATTTATTGCTACTGCCTTTAACTAGATGAATAAATATATCTGGAAGAAACAATGTCCTTGTGTTTAAACAAAAATTTGAAATGTTGATAATTGTGTTGTGAATTTAAATAACCTACAACACATTGTGTAAATGGCTCCTATTGATTACTTTATAAAACGAAAATAATTTTTTTATCTTAATATGCATTCATTCACTTGCAAGCAAACAACATATGAAAATAGTTACATTGTTACATTCATATTTCAGATGTATATTCCATCTGACTGTGTATCAGTATTTCTGTGTTTTTGAAAGCTGACAATGTTGTCAGATATTTGTCGGATAATCATGTGATTAACGGGAATCAGGACTAACAAATAGGTCAACTTGAAACAAATTGTGCTCACTGTACTTTACTGCATAATGCTGAATTATTGAAAATGCGTTTAACGTAAAAAGACCAATAATTTAGAAGAAATTAACCGTTAATTAACACGTAAGTTTTGACCTACATCTCGTTATTGAAATCTGCAGAAAGCATACTTTGTTCGCCTGTTTGTAGTTTGTACTGGATTAATTAATCTATAATAATAATCTATACATTTTGTCTAAATCCAAGAATTTTTTCAAAACTGAAGCTTGATCAGATTCAGTGGCTGACAAATAAGTTCAAAATCAGGACAATACAAAAAATTTGATTTTTAATAAAATCAAGTATTACATTAAATGGACTCTTGTACAGATATCAGTACAGATAACACATTTGAAAGAATTTTGCTAAGAACATGCAACAATTGAAATGAAAGGTAAGTTATAAATTAACACTTCGTTTAATATAAATTAAACTTTATTTCAATACAATAAAGTTAGTTTATGGCGTAAAACCGGCTACAGGTTCGTACAAGTTGTAGAAGTCGTACAGTTTGATTCACATAGCTAGAATTATTTAGAATTGAAACGAAATATACTGAATTATTCAAGGTCGGTTTTACATTACAAAATATTTTTATAAATTTGAATTAATCTGTATGTGCCACTATTATATCTTAGTGTTATTTTAGGCAACCCAAATTAAATTTAAATTGTCAGTTGATGTTCGTGTAATTTTTAAATTACGAATTTTTGAAATGTTAAATCATTTTTATTTAAATACAAAGATACTGTCTATTTGCAGGTATTCTTTTTTGTGTACAGGTAACACCAACAAATTTCCATTTATACTTTTCTGTTAAGGTAATGTGTAGAATAGGAAAATAATAAAAATCGTTTTTTTATTCTAAATTCATATGTACACTCCATCAAAACATCCTGTATAAAAGGATTTAATAGCCCTTTTTAATGGAAAGTACTATAGCCTTACCGAGTCATATATCAGATCACATGTAAGAAAAATAGTTAATTTTTGGCAGCCTAAAAATTATTTTTTATTACGAAAACGTCACTCAAAATTTATTTTCAATTTTTAAGTTTCCCGAGTCCTAGTCACTGTGACAGTCTACTTCCAGGAATTCTCATGCTTTCATAGTCATCTTTTCTCCAACTCTATTTAATCGTCTTCTAAATTGTAATCTTTTTTTAAAAAAATGGGGCTTAAAACTACTACATTTAATAATTATTTTCTGTATTTTTTATAAAAATCAATTAAAATTTAAAAAAAAACTATTAAATTTGGATCCTCACAATGCGTTATTGTCGATTTACAGATACTTAAAAAAATTTGCATTGATGTGCTATTAGAAGCAACAAGGGAGCAAATACTGTCCATGTTATAAAATTATTAAAATGGAATTTTTTTCATCTCTTAATTTAAGTTGTAAGATGTGGGCAGTCTTAATATCTTGCTTCCAATATCAGATAAACAAAAATAATAAGACATATTATACTAATGAAAATTTGCTAAACAATGTCATTAGTTACGTTTTCGTTATTAATTAACTTTTGTAAAAACCATATCGTGGTAGTCAGAAAATTATTCTTTTTTAAATGAACTCATTAGAGGTAACATTCTTAAAGAATTAAATTTTATTCTTTCAAAAATTAATTAACAAATAGAAATTTAATTACTCACTGAAATTTTCCTGTATTCCTAAAAACGGCGCTCACCTCGATAATGGCTTGACATAACTGATGGGACTTTCTGTTAATTCTACTGTGAGGGTGAAAATATTTTTTCCACTTGTTTTAGAATCAAGTGTCATAAATGTTTAGAGCAATCAAAATATTAGAAACAAGTAAAAATATAGGTATAACGACACATTGTTGGTGAAAATTGTAATTTATGTACCTGAAATTTCTCTTTCATACTGTTATCTAACCATGTGATTACGTATTATTATTATTTTTTTTTTGATGTAAAAGTATGCACAAATTTTTTGTTTTTATAGAGGCACATTTGTAGACATAGTAGTTACGAGGTTAAATTAATTGTCAAATTATTTTATAATTTGTCATTTAAAATCAACGATTATACTTTTGAAAAATTACAACAATGTAAAATAATACAGTTTGTTTCTAGAAATATGAACAGGTAAAATCATAAATTCAATAAAATTGAAATGCATTTAAAATTCTTTTTTATTGGCATTAATAAGAAGACAGACAAATATAATTTTGTAATTAATTCTAGATATGTCAAGAAGAGGGTTAAGTTTGAAATAAGCTTAAATATTATTTATTCAACAATATTGGCAGCATTTTACAGATTTGTGAAAAATCATTTTGATGAAGCTCAGTTTACATTAAACATTTACTCAGCTTTTAACGGATAAAATGTAAATTCTACAAAAGAAAACTTTCAATGTCAGTTATTATTAATGTAAAATATGATGAACCTTCCGTTAAAATGCAAACAAAATCTGTTGACAATAAAATCGGAATAATAATTTTATAAAGAAATTTTATTGAACGAACCTGTTTTAAATAAATTTGGTCTGAACTGGCATTCTTAAATCTGTTTACATAAATTTTATTTCTCCGCCCAAGACCATATTAATATCCTTAAAAAATAGAATGTAAATAATTGAACAATTTTTATACACTCCTTTTATACTTATACTTCAGATTAAAAAGTTTTGAACAAAGACCAAAAGTACAAACTTGATCTGCCAAGCGTTGTATACCGAAGTAAGTAAAAAGAATCTTATGAAAGTGATATCGAAAAAAGATCGTAGAGTGGTACATCATTCGTTAATTACTAAAATCATTTTTATGTACCTCTGTAGTTTTTAAATTAGCGGAAATGGAAATCGGAACATTATCTTTTGCGTAGTTCGTTGCACTCATAAATTTCATTTTTAATTGATGGTCATTAAATCAACAAAATTTAATTAGGACTAACCTAATGGATGCACTATCGATATGCTTCCTTTGTGTTTAATACATAGTTGCTTGATAGAACGCTCTCACTTTTACCTCCTTGAACTTGATAGAGAGGAAATACAGCTTTATATCTCGTTTTATATGCTGGCAGCACTTTAAGACGCGTAAAATGTTGGAGTTTTCTTTGTCCCTTAGGCTTTAATTCTCATAATTTTTATTCTAAAATCGTTTCAGATGGATAACAACTGTTTTTAGCTAAATATGACTTGACATTACATTCGTTATAAAGAAAATGTATTTAAAATTCTAAAACATGTCTTTCAAATACATTTTATTTTATGGAATAACAAAACAATATTAACGAAGATATAAAATTTCATCAAAATCGGTTCAATTTTTAGAATGGTTAAGTGAGGTTAAATGTAAACTTCAACTACGACAACTATGTTTTATTTTGTTCGTATAGTCTTTAAATTACATTATGTTGGATAGATTCTTTAAGGCTGTATGTCTTATTAATCAGTAATGTGGATAATTTTCTTCACTAACTATTTACTAGATATTGAAGCAGGTATTAATTAGTTACTCTCAGTTGCCCGCTAAAGTTAGGAAACACTATGTTATGTATCTCAGAGGGGACTGCATTTCCCATAGTGATATTGTGGCACTGACCTGAACTACTGTTGAAACGGTTGCACCATTCTCATCTTACAACCAATTTATCCTGTGAAGCAATCTAATAACAAACCGGCAGTCAGTCATACTAGAAATTAAATATTCAAAATCCATGTTGAAGGCATGTTTTCGGAACATTACTTCTTGAAAAATATATTTTTAAAATTTTTAAAAAATAATGCACTAAATGGTTGAAAACACATTAAAGCAAAAAGTATATTTCGAAATGTGAAATTTTTTATGATCAAAAAATATACATGTTTCCCATCTGAAAAAATGATTTAAGGAAAACATACTACCATTGTGAATGATTGCCAATTTGTAGGATGTTCACATTAGGGTCATTATATAAGTACGCTTACCAGATATCAAACCTCAAACTTGGCGTATGGTAAAAAAGGTAATTTTTTAAGAAGAGAAAATCATATTTTTCTAATTTTTCCAAAATAAAAAATATATAAAACACATTGAAAAGTATATTATCATATATGTTATGCTATTGTAAATGGCGTCAATAATGTCTAGATCTACATAGAATAACTTGAAAAAATTAACATTTTTTTATAAAGACAAAATCTATTCTCTGTTCATGTTCCTCTCAGATTTGAGGCTTTGATAGGTATATATCTTTATAGTGAACTTAGTGCATTCTACATTCTACAACCATTCACATTTTCAGACCCAATTGTTCTATATGATTCACCTAGTTTGTAATATATTTATTTATATTATTATATTATATTATATTTATCGATCTGATTCATCCCCTGTTAAATTTGCATTTTAATTTCAGAAATATTATATGCATTAAATTTATTTTTACGTATTGTATATAATTTTTCGAATAATGGCATGAAGTTAGAAATAAAAAGTAATCGAAAAAGATAAGATTTGTGGTTGATAGAAATTACTTAATTCATAATAATTAATCGTTAAAATAAACACTTGCGAGAACTAACCTCTTATCTGTCAGTTGATTGATAGTTCTTTGACTGTAAATTTTTTATGAATAATTTTTTGCAGTATTTTCTTAATTTATTATCATTGCATCGTTCTTAGTTTCAATTTCGATAATGTTTTACTTTCTTAACAAAAGATTTTACATGTTTTAACAATCATTTATGTATTACAATTATTGTTACTATAATAAATAAAATATTGAAATATTGTTCATTTGACAAATAAAACTGAAATTAATAAAAAGATTCTTTACCACCAAAACATAGACTAATTGATTTTCACATTCACTGGTTTTGTTAGAAATAATATTTAAAGGTGATTAAATAAAAAATTAAAGCTAGCAATTACTTGCATCCATATATATGCTTTCATTTGGTGTAATCAGCGTTTAAATTCCACTTATTAGATACTTTTACTAATATCGTGGAACACCGTTGAAAGCGTTGCATTTATTTCTGACAACTTTTTTTACATTTATCCTAGGAAATCTAAATTAAATTTATGTGATGTAGGTACCTACATATTTTATAGAGTTTTATAGAGTTAACACCACTTTCATATTGCACAGATTGCAATTCTTTCTTTTTGTCACGTTTTTCTCCACAGATGGCATCTTAATGATCTAAAAGTTTTTATGTTGGTTCTTATGACCGTTAAAATTTCTCGGACAATTCTAACAATGAAAACAATTACAATGTTTTATAGCTGCCAATAAGTAGAGCATTTATTTATGTTTCAGTTTTATGAAACTTTGTTGTTCAGTATGGGATCGAGAACAAAAATGCGATAAAAGAATTAAATAGTAAACACTAAAAACTGCGGTTGTTTAGAATCAATTATTACTTTTATTCTAGACGATTTTTGCTATTCATTGTAGATGATTTCGAAAGTAACCACTGGCAAATGCTTGTAAGTTGAAAAAAACCATCAATTTATAAATTTAATGAGCTGTAAGTAGGTTCTGTCGGTTTCTAATCTAACATTCGTGTATGAACCTTGAATAATTTCCTATCAGTCCATCTTAATTGCTTTTTTTCGCAGGGATTTATTCACATAATTATCTCCATTTAATTTGCATGCGTCCAGAGCGATAACTTTCTTTTATTTACAATAGATTTTCAGCAGTGATAACCTACGGTCATTATTTTTGCGTGAAACTGTACCCTGTAGAATTGGCTATAATTAGGAACTTTAGTACATTTATACACACATACACACATACATTTCCGGCGTAATCCCTTCCGGAGTTACGAGGGATTAGGCTCTAGAATTCCTGACCCTTTCAGGCAAACTTCTGATGATCTAAATTTATGGCAGTTCTTAAAATAGACATAATAGGCACTGCGTTGGCGAAATGGTCACTTTGCTTTAATTAATTAATTTTTTTACGTTCTTTCCTTGACGTTATCCAAGTTGCAGTTCATCAGGAGATCACGAGGGAGTAAAAACGGAAGTGAGTGAAACTAATCGGGCTGTGTCGATTGTTTGATTACGGTTGATCAATCAGAAATGTATCAGCGGACAGACGACAGCAAATCAATCTCTAATGGCAATCCGCAATAACACTTCAAGGATAAAGGGAGCTTTCATGTCTGGATGAAGCGCCATGTATTAGGAATGCGCTTGAATTGAGCGAGCTAGAATTAATTAATTCCTAGCCCATAGCTGTCTTAATTGTTAATATGACGTTTGAGCTTAATTGCGTACTACTTGGTCTTATACCTGTCAGGTGATTACGATGCAACTGAATTGGTGACAGTGTCACATGGCTGTTTCATTCATCAACAGCTAGTTCATGCAGTGCGTACTTGGTATGTGGTGCGCAGTGGAGTACACAGAGGACTAAGGACCTTAATTAATCTTAATGCACCGATTAATTAAATTATATCCAAATGCTTAAATAGAAACTAATATTTAATATACAAAGTTTTTATTATAATTGTACTTCAATAATTATTATTTATACATTTTATCAATCCATAATAACACAGATATTATTTAAATTTAATTGAAAAATATGATATAAATATTTTAAATATTATTGCTAAAGTTTCTAAACTTGGCACACTTAAAGAGACACGAACCCACAATCTGATACGTTCAAACTTCAAAATCTGATACTGGAATGGTTGAATTCACTGGATTATCTATATATTATCGTTTAAGTGTTGATTATTTCTGTATTTTAATATTTTTCTAAATATTCCCGTTGTTAATTAAGATTTCTTCAATACTTCCTTCTCACATTTTTCTCTGTTTTACTATAAAATATTTTAGCGCACGAGCATTAGCGAGGAGCGTTATTGATCTTGTCCATGTCCCTCGTTCGCTCGCTTGTCCTCTAGGACATCACACCGATAGCGTGAGAACGGTTTGACCTATCGAGTTCAAATTTTTCAAGTTCGTTAATGGGCAGTATAGCTACAAGGGTTGTGGGGGGCACACAGCCCCCCTTCATTATTAAGTAAGATAACACGATAAAATTTTGTCAGTTTGTCACAAACACCGAATGGAGGCACACAAAATCAAAAAAAATCAAAATCTGTTATTTAGCGCCTGAGTTATTACCTTTCAAAAAATTTTAAAAAATATAATCACGATCCTGCTTTACGTGTTACAAANNTGCGTGCAAAATAATACGAGTGTGCTAATATTAGGTGCAGATTCTGCACCTAGATCAAATAAATTAAATACATTTCAAAGATCCATACAAATCAAAGATCCACTGAGTTTAAAGTTCCACATGTTCCGACTTCCAGGCTTTTTATGCCGAATTAGAGGATTCCATTATCCGACATTTATCATAACAAGAAAAAATATCGTTGTACTTTATTTTCACACATCTATGCCTATATTAATATTTTTTGTTATGATTGTTTTTGATTTTATCTGAATTTTTCATTCGCTTCTAGTGTTTTTATTATTGTTAAATTACATTCTTTCCGAATTTTTTTCGTTTTCTTTCTTTTTTAGCCTTTGCTTCGACTACTTTTTTTCGTTTGGAGTGTTTTGGTGTCACTTTACTTAGATTGTAATTAACTTAATCAAATTGAAATTATGTCAATTAAGTTATAGTTAAAATCAGTAGTTTCACTGAAAAGTGAAAATTTGCGTAGCTGTCTACTGACAGTTACATGGAATAATAAGAATTTTCAGCATGTCAGAAATGAGAAACCAAGAACATTTACGAGTCTATTAGATATGAAAAATGTATTGTTGGGGTACAACTAAGTTAAAATGTACATTTAAAGCCCAAAAAATGCTTGAAAAATTACTTTCCAAAAATTCCTTAACTTAGTGTGCAGTTAAAATAAAATTTATAATAAACTAAGATAAAACTCATTTCTCATTAGATATTTTCTTCAGCAGATTTCTCTTCTAATTGTAAAAAATTAAATTGCATAAAATATTATGACATTTGAATGCATAATTCACTAACTGAAATTCATATTCATATTCATTTCCAACTTGCTTTTTAAAGTTATCTACTGCAATTTAATAATTCATGTTGTTTGCATAATATTTAGTTGCTAGACGAAATTGGTTCTTTTTTTTTGGATTCAAAATTCTCTCATGTCACTTCACTTGAAATTTTTTATCATGTGATTTAAAAAAAAATCCATGACACATTTGAAATTATAAAAAAAAACTGGCCATCTACGTAAAATCGCATCGGAAGATCCTTTAGAGGGTTTACGATTTCTTTGAAGAACAACATTTTACAAACACTGGCAGTCAACACTCAACAAAATTAAAAAATTACATCACACATAGTTTGTATTTTTTTAGACAATAAAGTAATGAAAGTCTGTCGGGAAATAAAAAAATATTGCAAGTTTTTCATGCTATATGTAAAGTTAATGACCCATTTTCCGGCTTTGGAAAATTACAGAGAGTTTTAATTTTAAAGTCTTTTAAATTGAACAAACAAACTGTGTAACATTAAATAATAAAACATATTAAAAGTCGATGTAAATTTTCCAAAACTCGCTTTTATCCTTATTCATTAAATAAATATTTTATGCAGAGGCAAAACAATTGCTGAATTTTAATTAATATTTCGGTAATAAATATTAATTATACAAATTTTAATTATGATTTTTAGAAATAGCTGTAACAAAGGGTCAGCAAAATTTATAAAATAATAATAAGAAACCCTAATTAACGAGTATCTAATTATTTGAGCTGCATGAAATAAAGCTTTTTTAAAGAAAAACCAAATCAAACTTTGTTTTAAATTTTAGCTT
Source organism: Asbolus verrucosus (assembly GCA_004193795.1). Lineage (NCBI taxonomy): Eukaryota > Metazoa > Arthropoda > Insecta > Coleoptera > Tenebrionidae > Asbolus > Asbolus verrucosus. The sequence goes on along the minus strand of QDEB01132754.1, from coordinate 1,102 downwards.
ATTTTGTAACATTAATTAATTCTCGAAAACACAGTTTATGTTTTGCGTATATTTTTGTCGCAACATTTCTCTTTGGAAATATGAGTAACAAATAAACAAACCAACAAAATGCATGAAATGATTGAACGTTTCGTTTTATAAAAATTTTTCACGATTTGCAAAAACAAATTGTCACGAAATTGTTTTGTGTATTTGATGTAATAATTGTGAGAAAAAGCAATGACAGTAATTAAATACTCTCGTAATTATGAATAATTTATTACATCCATAAAATAACACAAAATCGTACAGTTGCGACGATATACTAACTCAGTAATTCCTTCTCTCTCTTTAAATAAAACAGAGTGGATATAATTTATTATCTATTAATCTACAACGTATTTTATATAATGAATTACTTAAATAACAGTGATCTATAAACTCAGCATGATTTTTTGCCTAATGTTTTTTGTGTTTTATCGTGTAAGTTACATCATATATAAACTGCTACGAAGGGAAAGCATTGTTTGTTTATTACTTTTTGTTCGATAAAGCTGGAGACAAGTTTATTTTTCATAGAAATAAAAAATACACTTATTCATTTGATCTTTTCGTTAGTGTTGTATACTATTAGTCTAATTTTCTACCAGTGATGTAGAACTGGCCGTAATAGTGATCATGAAAACCATTCACTGCCACTATTGCACTCTTTAAACTCAAGAAACAATATCTGAACTTATACAGATTTTTTTTGAGGCAACATTCTTTAACTTTTTGTAATCTTATTACTTCTATTTTTTTTAAAAATCGTGAAAAATGTTCAACAGTTTTTTTGAAAAAAAAAAAATACTGCAGTTTTTCCGGTTTTCCAGATAAAAGACTAAATTTGCTTAAAATTAAATTAGAAAAGTCCTATCAAGTTGGATAGTCTAAAGTTTTCACCTTGTTGAGTATTAGACAGTAGCGTTAAATTTTCACCAAAGATAGTAACAATGGTAAAAATTTGATTTACATAACTATAAAAATCCAAGTGCCAACATTCGTAAGATAATCTTTTCGCAATATATAATTCAAAAACCAATGTATTTTTGTAATTTAATAAGTTTATAATTGAATTTGGAAA
>QDEB01132705.1:0-11865 GCA_004193795.1 Asbolus verrucosus | reverse complement strand
TTTTTTTGTTTAAAAACTGGGAATAATGTCGATATTGCGAAGTTCATAATTACTATGTAGGTGGACAGAAGAGATAATATGAACGTGGGCTTTGAGCGCAAGTTCAAGGGTCGAAAAATGGAATTGCTAAACGATGAAGCTTCCGATTTTGGCGAACGTGAACGACAAATATGGTTTGAATGATGAATTATAATCATTTTCCACGGTCGTTTTCCCCCAAAATCAAATAAAATTGACAAATTTTAACAGAGATCCTGCATTTGTAATAAAATTAAAGAGCAAATTTTTTCGGAAAAATATTCAATTTTATATTTATCTACAGTTATATAAAAAACGAGTGGAAAAATATTCATTTAATTCATATTTAACAATAAAAAGAAAGACATAAGCAGTTCATTCATCTCTGGTTACTTCCTGGCAAAATGTAGGTGGTCTCTGATATGATCATAAACAAAATTCACGATTTACTCATTTCTTATCTATTCTATAAAACAGTTGGTCTTCAGATGGTTGCTGTTCGGCTATTTTGTCCCAAAAACACTGAGTGAAAATAAAGGAGCGCTCACACTTATCCACCGATTCCACTGCCGTACATTTGTACAAGATGTACTCGAGACTGGCAATTTCAACATCAGATTCTTCTAAAGTCTGCTTAATATCGTGCAATAAAAAACCCCCATCGGCATCCATCCACCCATATTTGGTAAAGAGACAGTGCAAGAAGCACTTGAAAGCACTCGATTCACCTTGTGCCAATTTCTTATTGACCAACACCTCATTCATAGTCCCTGGATTAATTGGAACGATTTAAGACAGTGTATTACTTAAACCCAATACTTACTCATGCTGACTGGTGACGTTCTGTTACATGTTTTAACGAATTTCAAGTCGGTGTTTATCTCTTCCGTCGAAAAACTTAGACCAGTATCTGGATGTAAAAACAGAAACATAAAAATCACTTTCGCCGCCAACATCGCGATGCTGTTCCGAGGAAGATTATGATGGAACTGATTTAGGACAAGAATTATCTGCAAAGAAAGGAAATCGCAATAAAAGCGCGAGAGAGCGGTGATAAAAATGTATTTCCGTGAAATTCGCGTTTAATTAACAATCTGGAACAAGAACGATAACAAGCCGCCTCCTCCGCCGTCGCCGCCGCCCGAAATTTTGTCCGGGTCGCCGCCACCGGGCGGCTTATTGGGACACCCGTACATGGCGTTGATCTTCATGATGTCCCCTCTACTGAAACCGTCTCTCTGTCCCATCTTCACGTTCTTGCTGGAGTCCTGCAAAGCAACCGCTGAATTTCCGCTAACATCAGGAGTGGGATGATACCTTCGGGATGATGGTCGGCTTTCCGTTGACCGAAAAAGCCGTCGGCGAGTAATGCATCACGGACCTGTAGTCGTAGGCGACCCCGAAGCCGTCGGTGCTGCCCTCGGCGGCCTTCTTGAAGTTGCCGTCGTGGCCGGATTTGATGTTCTGCCATGAGATGGTGACGAAGTCGTCTCTTTCCCACCGGTTCTGCTCGTGGACGAAGCCGAGGGCGTGCATCAGTTCGTGCATGGGCGTGCCCACTTTTGTGGTGCAGTAGGGACTTTGCAGGTTTACTTCTTGCTTTCCGGTTATCCTGCCGACACTTGACCAGCAACCGGTGTTTCCGTTGACGATGGATATGTAATCTTGGTCTGTAGGTTTTCGTGGTCTAAACCTAGAAATTGGAAAGTATATAAGTGCACCTCTTTGGATTAACTGTTTCTGTAGTCGCCAAGGCTGTCTAAACCTCGATGGCGAGTCAAAAATTAGAATGTTTGAATGCTGAAATGTTGCATAGTCTTGTATAATGTATAAAATACCACTCTTTTCACATTTCAATATGTTAATCGACGAGGGTACTTTTTACTTTAGAGTATTATTCATCTAAGTGTGAAACAAAAGATGGATGACAACCGCAGCATAATTTTGACAAGAAGAGACAAAGAGTATTCGGAAAATTTGGCATAATGATTTGGGCATGACACACTTGAACAGAAACTGTACAGGAAAGAAATTTCGGAAGAAAATTTGTCTTCTTTGAATGCCGATAGCGACTTTATGTCTTTGATTCTGACTGAAGATGAGACTTGGGTGTATCACTGGAACCCGCCTACAGAAAAAGAATCCATCACAAGGGTGCACCACCTCCCAAAAAAGTCAAAACTCAATCATTTCTTGGGATAATGAAGGAATGTTGTTGATTGTAAATATGCCAAGAGGGTGTATCTGTTGTTGCACGACAGTTTCAAGGTCAGTAAAGCGCATCAAGTTCAAGATAATCAGCTTCACTAAATTACGCCATCCACCTTACAACCTCTATTTAGCACCAAGCGACTTCTTTCTATTCCAAAATACGAAAAAAAAAAACATGTTAGGGGAAGAAAATTTGCTTCAGATGAGGAGGTGCGTATGCTGTTGCGAATATTTTACAGACCTTCCAAAAGGTTGATAGTTGATGCTTTTTCCTCCTATTTTTTCAGTGTTTATACTCCTTCACATGACAATTTGGGGAAGGATATTAATCCCGATAATAACAATTCTGTTCGCCCAAATTTAGATATTAAATTGATTTCTGAGAGTGAGAGAGTGAGTGAGTGAGAGTCATTGTTCAAACTATTGGTAGAGTTAAACCTACCTCTATCTCCGACTCTGACCAAATTCCCAATTTTCTATTAAAAGACTTTCGCGATGAATTAGTTAAGCCGTTTTTCTTCATTTTTAATTTGTCTTTATCTATATCTACGTTTCCTGATTTATGGAAAGATTCTAGAATCTATCCTGTATTTAAAAATGGAAACAGAGCCAAGGTGTCCAACTACCGGCCAATTTGAGTTCTAAATAATTTTGCTAAAATATTTGAAAGTATTATTTATAATCTTAATTTAAAAAATGCTATTTCTTTGAATCAGCATGGTTTATGGCTGGACGTTCTACCACTACTACCCTAGCTTGTTTAAGTCAACTAGCTGCTGAAACAACTGATAAAAAAGGTCACTTAGATGTATTGTATATAGATATTAGCAAGGCCTTTGATCAAATTAATCATCACCTTCTATTGAATAAACTCAACAAAATTAATTGGGCTATTTTCTGATTACCTTACGAATAGACAGCAATATGTTTCTTGTAATGGTTTCAACTCATCAATTATTTGTCCATCCTCTGGTGTTCCACAAGGGTCAAATCTCAGACCATTACTGTTTCTATTGTATATTAACGATATTTCCGAAGTAATACGTTATATGCTGATGATTTAAAGCTTTTTAAGGCAATGAATACTATAGAAGATTCTGCATTATTACAAGATTTAATGTCAGTTCAAGAGTGGTGTTGTACTAATAAAGTTAGGTTAAATATTAATAAATGTAAAGTTATTTCATTTACTAAACTTCAGAATTATCATGCTATGAATGTAATCTTGATAATATTATACTTGACAGGGTTTCCATAATTAAAGATCTAGGAATTTTATTTGATCAAGTCTTAACATTCAATGAGCTTGTTAAGATTTTAGTACATGATTGCTTACAATTGTTGGGTTTTATAATTAGAAATACAAAAAACTTCAATAACGTTGATTCAATAAAAATTCTTTATTATGCACTTATAAGATCTAAACTTGAGTATGTCGTTATTATTTGGTCTCCAATATATAACGTATACAAAGTTTTACTTGGGAAAGTTCAACATAAATTTTTGAAATATCTGTGTTATAAACAAGATGCTGTTTATCCTCATAGAGGAATTGATGAGGCAGTTTTATTAAAAAGATCAAGTTTTTTCGCTTGAGAGACGTCGTTTCAGAGCTTTTGTTTTATTTTTATTTAATTTAGTTAATAACGTAGTGGATTGTCCCCACCTTTTAAATAAAATCTTGATAGGTGTTCCCAGGCCTAATTGTAGAATTAAACAGTTTTTCTTTTTGAATACGTGCAGGACTAATGTACGTAGCAGAGATCCAGTACATAAATTAATGGACACTTTCAATAATATATGTGATAAATGTGACTTATGTAACGACAGCAGGAGTTACATCCTAGGTGTACTTTAAGAGTTTTTTTAGAAATTAGTTTAATTAGTATTACACAAGTTTAGTTTATTTTATAATCATAGTATTTTGAGGGCTTACGTGATTGTTATTATTATTTATTTTCCACTTTATAAATTGTCCTGTAATTGGAATTCTTTTAAGTTCTGTAGGACAATAAAGCATTATTATTATTATTATTTTAAAAAAGAATATTTTTCTGACGGAATAGTGCAGTTGAAGGAATGGTGGAAAAAATGAAAAATGTGTCAATTTGAAAAATAATATCCACAGCACACCGCCGTGTTAGAAACATGTATAATAACTAGAGTTGGGCAAATGCATTTCTGCATATATTTTTTTAAAAGGTATATTTACTCCAAACTTGTCTACACGTAATACGCATACGACTTGTTTACCGCATGGAATGAATAGAGTAGCAGNNTTGATCAATTTTGACACAAAAATATTTTTAAATGCACCAAATCGTGTTCAAGTTTATAATTAAATGACGGAAAATGCTGCTTTCTTTTCTCTGTTCTATTCTGAACATTTAAACAATTTCAAAAATGTTGTTAATAGCTTTGATGCAGGTTCTAGTCAGGCTATAGCAGAAATTCAGGAAATTTTAAAAAATGACGAATTACAAAATCGGTTGTCATATCTGAAAGTTCACTTTGAAGATATTCCTGCGATTATTAAAAAGTTAGAGCAACAAAATGTACCTCTTACTGAATCGTTGGAATTGGTATAGAATTTCCATTCAAAAGTAAATAAAAATAAAAATGTATTATGCACGATTGTTGCAATGAAATTCGAAAACCTTTAAAGAAAATTTATTAAAAACAGCACAAAATATCTTGTATGGGAATTTTGCCAATTCCAACGAGACATTTGATATAAGTGAAATTGTAAAAGAAAAAACATATTTGTTTAAATACAATCCGATCACGTCATGCAACGTAGAAAGGAGTTTTTCTCTATATAAAAATTCATTGGAAAACAAACGTTAAAATTTTCTAGTAGATAGTTTGGAAAAACATTTAGTAATTTATTGTAAGAACAACAAGATTAATAATAATAATTAAGTGTTAATAGCTTGTATAAAATATAATATAATAAATAATAATTACTAAGAAATTTTATTTTTATTAAACCATTTTATGTTAACTATTTTAAGTAAAATATTGTTAATTAATATGATATTATATATTAATTTTAATTATTAAAATAAACATCTGATATGTATCGCTATATTATAATTATTTTGTAGAAATAAGAATTAAGCTGATATTTATTTTACTTTATTTCTAAAAAAATAAAAGAGATTCTGCTAAATTTTGCATATTCGTATAAAATTGCATATTTTCACTGTATATATTGTAAGTTCTTAATGGCATATAAGAATGGCTCTATCTTTACGGCATATATGCCCCACTCTAGTAATAACGATTTTTTTATACAAAAAGATGGTGGTGCGTTCTTACTCTCCACTTACTTGATGCAAGTATATTTGTGGTAAATGTTCATGGCCTTCTGGATCATTTGTACATCTTTCGGCGGATAAAATGGCGATATTTCGTAAGGCACAACTCCGTCTTTCCACCTGGTCGATTTGGAGATCAGACCATTTCTGGTTTTTTCCGGAAAGAGAATGTCACCCTCGGCGTACTCTCCGAATTCTTCGGGATTTTCCGGTGAGTTTTCGTTCCAATTTTCCAATTTCTTCCCGACACTTTCACTGGGAACGCCGAAAATGGACGGTCCCAAATAAGACAAGTCCACATTTCTAGCCGAATCGACTTCGTTGTCGTCAAGGGGTGACGTTGTGGTGAGATCAAACAAGAACACAGTCAACACTATTGGTAACATTGCGACTGGCGGTTAAAAAAATTCAATTTATGTTTATATAGAATCGCAAGGAAATGGATCGGGGACGATTTTTGAATTATTTATGAATTTTTCGTGAATTCCGATAAGTTCGACCTGTTTAAATTGCTCTAAATCTGATCTAAAACAAAAGGTGTTTACTTTAATTATTAGGTAAGTAATTGGTTCCTGGAATTCTAAATGGGTTGCGGTTCTCTTTTATGTTTTTATTATTATCTAATCGTTTTAAAGTTTGCTTGAAGGAAATAAGGAATTAGCCAAAAATTATCATCACGAGAACTTCCTGTTATTATTGGAGATTTTTACATATAATCATAAACAATAAAAATTGATGTGAAACATTGAAAAATAAATACCAAACAACACACTCAATAAAAAGCAATAACTTTACCGGCAATTATGTTAAAAACTTTATCAAAATGTATCAGTAGGTGGTATCAAATTATCAGTATCAACATTTTACTGTAACAGGGCTGTAATTATTCATTAAATTTTTTAACAAACATTATTTTAGGGTGTAACAGTTAAAAAAAAACAAATTAAATTAAAAATTAAATAAATAAAAAAATTAATAAAACGGTTTGACAGTTAAATCTTTTAATTTAATCAATCTATCACATTTGTACACTTGTTCTTCAATTATTATTTGCAACAAATTCGGGTGGAGGGCATGCACCTGCAACGTAGCACACATGTGCTTAACAACATGATTTAGTGCACTTGAAATTAATGGTCCAATGTGTCATGAGTTTTTAATTTATAATCTCAACAATAACACAATTTAAAATAAGAGGAATTTTATTATTCTGAAGTATAATTACGTCTATATGCAGTTTGATCGAAATTTCACGAGGGAAAAATTGTGTGCTGTGGGCTAACCCCAAGCCGTAGCTCGATTATTTATTATCCAGTTTGAATAAATTAAATACCAAACGATATAATCGCAAAAATAGTCCAGTCAGGTACTAATTAATTTTTTCAACTTTAATGTCAGACGGGAGTCATTTGTTTAATTTTAAATGCCACCACATACTTTTGTAATTTATGCTGGAAAAGGTTTTTTTTCTGAATCTAATGATGCCTAAAGAGATGACTTTGGTGCAAGATTTTTTAGAAAAAAATACAATAAAAACGCCTCGACTTAGGGCGTCTTTTATGAGACAGCTGTATATAGGTATAGGTATTAATGTTAATGTAGTTTAAGAACTAAATATAATTAAAATAAATGGATATAACATAAGTTGAATCCGAAATCAAATTAATGTTAACATCCAAAAATTATCTGTTTCTACAGGTACACAGAAAATGGTCCCTTAGCAAGCTCAAATCTTTAAATTTGAATACTAATAATGCGAAAGCAATTTTTGTTTTCGTCAAATTCCGTCAAAGGAATCAAACTTGTACTGTAAAACGATTTTAAATACCAAAAATGTGGCCATAAAAACCGAAAAAAATCATTTTTTAATACACTCAATTATTGGGAGTGTATTTCCATAACCAATATCAAAATTAGGTATAACTGATGAATTAAGAAATATTTCGTATCAAGTGTCGGTGTAAACAACATTTCAATAGGAAATAAGGAAAAAAAGAGGAAAGGAAAATTAGTTATGATTTTATTTAAAACATATAAATATATGTGAAAAACAGTAAGCTTGCCGAATTAAATAATGACAAAACAAAAAATTACACAAAACTTTACATTATCGGTATTTCCCCGAGTGAATTTTCAATACAGTCACTATTGCAAAGATTTAATCGATCACGCCGTCATCTAGTGTGGATATCACAAAACTAATCACGAAAAGTATTTAGGTTCCTTCACTGTTTCTTCTAACTGGGTCTAAATAACTATATAGATTGTTGCAGTCATTTGTCAAATTTGTATGATGGGTATTCCCCCGTGGTATAAAATTGGTTTACCGCTTAAAACCGGCTACAAATCCATGTATTTATACAAATAACACAACTTTTGACTCACACAGATAAAATTACTTATTTAAATAAAACGAAATATACGTTTCTCTTACATATTTACCTCAATCGAAAACAGTTCAAAACACATTTTCAAAAAACAAATATTGCTTGTGTTGGTTGCGAAAAATATTTAAACATTTTTGTTTCCATTTGTTTTGAAGAAAAGAACGTTTCATTTCAGATTTTGTTAAAAATTGTATATTTTTTGAAATTAAAAATATATTATAACTTGGTATAGGGACTTTAAGACCGTCAGATTGCACTTTTATCCCCCAAACTCGTCTCGGTTGGTACAACCAAAATTTGATGGCGGATGTTTTAATTGTCAATATGAATTATGACGTCCTAATTCCAATATTTGTGTAATTTGTTGAAATAATTTTATGCACCAAACTCAAAAATACATCGTTAAAAGTTTTTATTACAACTATAAGTTGAAAGCTGTCTAGATAAATTACATTTATAAAATGTACTTTCCTGCTTTCTTCAATAACTTCCCTCGCTGTTGAAACTGAAGTAACGAAGTGATGACATTTGCGACTGCATAACCGAGGAGAGTGCCAATGCAACACGGAATTGGCCAATTTTGCCAGGGTCGATTCCAATCGAGAGGTATGACGATAGCCCCTAACCAAGCGCCGAATAAAGATAACCTAATTTTTAACATAAATAAATTATGGATATTATCACTGTCATATGAGGTTAGTGATAAAAACATATTCACAGCAGCTTTGGGGCCCAAATGCAGACCTACTGGAAGAGCTGTTACTGTTGTAACAATCACAGAAAATATAAAAGTTTCTTCAAACATAGAAAATACTGGTGCGCCAAATAATATTGCAATTACATACACAATTCCAAATACTGAAGTTAACATTAATGAAATCATAAATAAGTCTTTGACACTATGTCTGTGAACAGACGAACTGTCTCTGGTTGCATGAATAATATATTTTGTCACTTCTGCTGCAGCCAGAATGATTATAATATAAATATTATCGAAAGACCATACTTTTAACAAGAGGTTATTATAGTTTAAAAAGATTATGAACAGCAGCACATATATGGAAGTTACTACATCATTTCCGTGCAGTATCTGTGAATACTCATAAAAACTGTGTTTCACTTGCATGTTGCGAGTTTTGATGTTACACCTGAAACATCACGTCGTAATGAAAGCGATAATTGAAATTTTTAATTAAGAATAAATACTTTTTTCTTTTAAAATGCGAATTTACACCATTAAACTTTTATCTGTCCTCACGGAATTTTGCAGATTACCACACTAATACAGAACCAAAAATATAAACATCCATCATAAACTGATCGATACAAGTTAATGGTTGACTAATTACAAGAGAGGTAAACTTATCACCAGCTATTTTTTTGAATATGACCAATATGACATTCAAAATATATGATTAGATTAGGTTAGATTTTAAATCATATTTATTAGAAATTGGATTTGACAGAAACTGACAGCTCCTAGTGCGCATGTCAGCAATGGTTACCATGCATCCACTTCAAAATTTAAACCTGTATCAGTTAACAGTATTATCGGGGTTGTAATAATCGTTATATAATAGTATTAATCGCTAATAATATAAACCTACTTTGAGTACTTTAAGATCCATTTGTCTCAAATTTTTTGTCAAGTTTACACGTTCGTATTGGTGGTTGCATATGCTTTAGGATGCTTTCAGTAACAAAGCCCAAGAAGTTGAAATTCTGAATATTTATATAAATCAATTTCTATTCTAAGTTAACCACGCGCGACCTTTATTTTGAAAGCAAAATATGGCAAGCAAAACTGTCATTGACAAAGTCAATAAAGTCGAAGACTGGACATTTGTTTGCTAAACCAATCTGGAATGGAAATGTAAACTCTGCTTGCTATTGTAAATAATGTGCTCTTAACTTATGAAACCATAATATAGCTTTCTAGAATTAAACAGGTCTAAATCTATAAAGTAAATATAGTAGATGCCAATCCATTAAATTCATGTGCTCGAATAAACGCCTCCTACCGCATTTAAAAATATAGTTTCAATATACAGGTGTCTTATAATTGCGTCAGTACTTTGGGACATCAAAAAACACGAAACAAAAGGACTAGAGCCCTAATGCTAGTGCGCTAAAAGGAGAATCTGCCGAGTGTCAACAAATGTTTATTTATTTTTTTAAGATAAAACTTTAAAATTTAGCAGAAGTATTATTATCAGCCTTCGTTATTTGGTGTCATCGACAGACTGCTGTCGTTTTTAGTTTCTCTGGAAATAACATTAATTTTAATTTTCGAAATGTAACATCCCACATATTTTTATATTTTTAAAATCCACGCAAAATTTGGGATACATTTTTGTAATTTTATTTTTTGGTTTAATATTTTAATATTTTAAAATGTATCTCATTGCTCATCAGATTTGTTCAAGTGTCAAATCAAGAGTGTAATTAAATATTGTCAGAATTAAATTCTTCCAAACATGCATTAAACATTTTTAGTTATATGTATCTCGTTTCAGTTGTATAAATGATTTTGAGCTATTTATATTAACTTCACTTTTATTTTAAGATGAACTTACCAATAAATTATGCCGCTCGTATAAATTACATAAACTTACAACCTGTTTTACGCGATAAATTGATTGAGTGCTAAATCGAGGTTTACAAGTAAAAATAGATTGATTAACAAAAAAACACCTAGAATTTAAGAAACTCCAAACTTTTGTACTCCCTAAGGGCGTAATGGAGAACACTGTAATTCTTGTGGATTGCCGTTCCATATCCGATGTCTCAAAACATCAAGTTTTTGACAATGACGCAGTCTTCTATTGGTGATATCACAGAGATTAACTGAAAAAATTCCAGTTAATGAAAGTTCCAACTCAATCAAATGATTAAACTATCTTTATAAAGACTGCATATGAAGCATTTTTGTTGAATGTAAGAAGGCGTTCATTTTCAGCGCGCGAGCATTAGCCAGAAGCGCTTTTGGTTTTCCTCATGTCGCCCGCTGGCTCGCTCCTCTATAATTTCTTTGATAACTTGAGAACGCTTTGATCTATCGAGTTCAAGTTTTTTACACGGATTCCTTGTTACACTCATAGATCTAATGGGCAGTGTAGTTCCAAGGGTTGTTGGAGCTGTACTTCAATATTCATTAAGACTATTTTCCTTACAAAATTTAAGCCAATGAAAACTCTTAAATTTTTAAAAATCATGCAATCATAGTCAAATTAGCCAATAATTTTGCCCTAGTGCAAATTATATACAATAAATAATAATTTTACATATTTCTTCTGCAAAACTTTTGCTACTATATTCCACAGAATTTTCACAACGTCTTCCTTATAATCTGTACCATCTCGCTTCTTTATATTAAAAGCAAAATCTTTCATTATCCTGGCTAATTCTTCGACTGGTGTCCTTGTTTAAATTATATTTTCTTTCGCTGCTGAAACACTCAAATTATTTCTACCCTGAAGATCTCGATTTTAGTGTATTTAGAGGAGTAAGCTTTTCAATATTTTTGTCGATTTCGTTCACAAAATTGACTCCAAGACGGTTACACATTTTCATGCTTCAGCAACACGAAAATGTTGTTTATTTACGTGTAGCTATTGATTGCATTGTGCATGCGATTTAAAATTGATTCCAAATTTCTTCACAAAAATAAGGTTGTGTGGTAAATTTTGTGGGGGAAATAGTCTTCCAAATTCCCCTCGTGCATGTCACTGTCTATAATTTGCTCTCGTGCACATTCGTGCTCTCGAGAAAATTATGGACAATTTGACATGCACTCGGGAGATTATTTATGATAACATGATCAAATTTTCTTCTGTTAGCCAGTGTTTTGTGAAATGTTTAAATCTAAATAATTTGGAAACGATGTTTCATCGACATTAAACAACCATTTTACGTAGCTTTTAACGTAG
>QDEB01132697.1:0-18491 GCA_004193795.1 Asbolus verrucosus | reverse complement strand
CCTACATTCAATATAGTCAAATATCCAGTTTTAAAACTGAGCCTGCATTATTGCAACCCTCTGGATGCACACTTTCTTGATTTTTTAACTCTTAAAAAATCAAAAAACGTGTTTTCCCTTCCTCTTCTTAATCAGTACAGCACCTAAAAATTAATTTAACAAAATTACATAATCCAAATTGTGAACTTTAAAAAACCTGAAGTGTATGGAGAGTTCACGACAAATTTCACAAAAAAAAAACTTTCATCATGAAATAATGTAAAATATTAATATTTTTTTAAATAATCTAAAAAAGACAAAAATAAATTGTTTACTTTTTCTCTTATGCATTCAAGGGATTGTGATTTTATTACTTTTTTCCACCTTGATCTTGCAACAGATTGAGCAACGATTGNNAAAAAATAAAAACATCGTGACTTGCAATGAACACGAAAGTGCATCAAAAAGAAGAAAACAACGAGAAAGTTGATTCTTTTGTTTTTTAATTAAGTATCCACAATTGCACGTATTGGTAAGAACACCCGTTTTATTTCAACATTATCGTTTTGTTTACGAAGAATGCATTACGTACACTCATAAATTGCATTAATACAAAATAAAACAATAAACAATATGTAATTATAACAATAATGTATAATGCACAAAAGCGAAACAAGGACACCAGTTGCTACTGCAGTACTAAAAATAAATTCAAAAAATTGTCTCAGACTCAACAAAAAAATAAAAAAATAACTGCAGGCCGCACTTGACCTATAGTCGAGTTTTACCCAGCAGTATGTCAAGCTCATCGAAAGCGTTACAAAATGTCGCACTAAAAAATTTCCAAAACCTTGATGGTAACGATCCCCCTTGCATCATGAACAGTTTTTTTTTAAATGCAAATTTAAAAAGTTGTCCGCAATTGTACGTTTGCACAAGAAAATAGGTTCTCACGTGAGCAACAAGAAAGCGTTTTTTTTTTTAATAAACGAGACGACACGAGAGCCAGCCAGGATGCAATGTTTGAGCAAGATAACACTTTTGTAAAAATGTAAATAACACCGGGCGAGTAAACAAAATCTTGTTTCACTCATTATGCTCGCACAAAATTACATTCTAAAAGGTTGCAAGGTTCCCTCTTGCATTATAGATGTCAAATACCAACGAAATTGCGAATTTCGATCTCAACTCGATTTAGACCGACAACTTCAAGGAGACACCATCACCGTTTCTATGTTAATCGAAATTTTCCCATCGATCCATTCACAGAATCGATATGGACGTGCTTTGATTAAATTTTCACTACATACACATTTCATCCGAAGCCTGATTGTTATTGCGAGTACACCCAATCCATCCCGCTTAAGCCAACAACAACGTAACCAAACAATCTCTTAGAAACATAATAAGCGAGTGGAAAATGAAACGCTTGCGAAAATTCAGATACTCAGAACTGTCGCCGGAACCCAGTCCAACCAATTATTTTAACTGCGCGATTATCACGATGCACACAACTCTGATGTCATGATTGTGACAGTAACTCATCAATTATTAATTGATTCTTTATTAGTTATAACAGGAACAGTCGAATCAGCCATTACCAGTGTGAGTCATGGATGATAAACAAAGGACTTCTCCCAACATTGGTCAAGCTAATTACGTGTCAATGCTACCAATCGTAAGAAGTTTTTTAATTCGACACGAACTCCATCGCGTACGTTTTAACTGACTCGTCATGGTGTAGATGTTCAAGTTGTAAATTTGGGCTAAGAATTTTCCACGGCGACTCGAGTTGAAACTGGAAAAATAAATAAATCCGGGCGGTTTTACGGCGTGCTAGATGAAAGTAGAAATTTATGTTTTTTTTTTAAACAATTTAGCATATCGTAAACAATAAAATCCTAGACTAACCTTCGAGTTATCTATTCCGGTTACGTCAAGCAGCAACAATCCTTGGAGGAGAATGCGTTCCCCTGTTAACGCGTTAACAGAAATATTTCGGTGAAGGCGTAAAAATATAAATAGCCAAATAAAGCTGTTATCGTTCCTCATCGGTGGAGGATTTGAGCTTATAAGCTAGGCTGTAACGCGCCGTGGAGTATACAAAGCTCTTCTCCGATAATTTCTGGAGTTATTTAACGAAAAAGACATCTTCTGGAATATATGTTTGCGTCACGTGCGTTTTATCGTCATTTTTATTTTTTCACATTATGACATCTTTATGTTTATGAAAGTCTAGGAAAACGATTTTTAGACTAAACAAATCAACTCTTCCTGCGATTCAAAACACAATTCGAAAATCTTCAGGAATTTGAGAACTTTCTCATGGACGTCGTTGCTTAAACTAGATTCTCACAGTGGTGATCACATTTTTTTACGTAATAAGACAAATGTCATTAGCTTTGTAAAACAACGGCGGTTAATTACACATGTTGCCACTGGGAGATGTTAGCCATAAAATTCATAAATGATGGATGACGGCAATGCTCGGGACATAAATTAATTCGAACACAATGATCGTAATTTCAGTTGGTTATTCTCTTGTATTTTATCATTTTATGCAATTCAATTTATCAGTGTTTATTTTTGTTGCAAATTATTTTTTTAAAAAGTTTGCTGTTTCTGGAACATACCCACGACGGCAACTTTTATTATTCCATTTAAACTTTTCGCTGATTTTACGACTTCCATCTCCGCTGCGCCTTAATTAAATAACTATTTAACTGTCATCACTATAACCACGGTAAAAAAACGATTATTATACAGGATTTCTCACAAAATTATTTTTAGAATATGTTGGCTCTTTTTCAGAAAAACTCGAAAACCGAAAAAGAATGATTTAGTTGTATGGTAACTAGCAAAAAAACAGTGTGGCTCCGTAAGTCCGTGTCCACTGGTAATTTTTAGTAACATTATTTTTTTGAAAGAATTTAGTTTTACTATTCCCTAATTTTAATTTTTTAATAAATTATAAAAGCAAATTATTCTCACACAAACGGAATGCAGAATGTCAGTCAAAAGAGTTTTAAAACAAATCAGAACGATTGAATTACTAGCAGATGTAACCAGCTCATCACTTCAACTTCAACCTTGATTTTGGTAATGAATGTAACCCTCTATATATTTTGGGTTTCGAATAAGTAATTTATTGGAATATGATTACATTTTATAACTGGCTAAAAATAATCTCTTTTAATCCAGAACGCTACCACCCACATTCCATCATCTTGTTAAATTGGAGACAATCCTAAACATAATTTCCATTGTTTAAGGCAAATATTTACCGATCATATTTGCAAAGTGAGTTTGTCTAAATGTCAATGTGTAGGCACTACACTTTTTTCATGGTAAAGCTTTTATTCGTCAGCAAAGGTACTGTTTATTTTCAAAGAATTGTTATCATCGATATCTCCATATGAATAAAAAATTGTCTTAAATATGGAAATTTATCTATTCAAAAACGTAAAACTATTCAGGATTTTAGTTTTAAGAAATTAGAGATAAACTCCTCTCCGGAGAAACTAAAAACCTAAGAAAATTGTTTGCAATCGGTAGATTACAAAAGTCAAATTACAACTTCCTTGGAAGGATGGTCGGGAAAAATATATAGTGGAGTTGACTTATCAGTCAAAACCATAAACATTAAGTATAGAATACGCATTAACAAACAAACAAATTATAGAATTCTAAAAAGGATATATTTGTTGAGATGTTTAAACATTGTTTCAGCAGCTGTTAAGATAAGACCTCCAAACTTCATTATGGTTTTGCTGTGGAGATTACGTTCTGTCCGTAAATTTTTATTATTTACTTCAGGTTTGCGGTTTTAACTTTTAAATCAATATCAACTAAATATTTTGCTTGTGTTAACTCCAGTATAGTGCTTAGAGGAGAATATGGAAAGTAATTTGCTGTTATGTGTAGCATTTAAATCTCAATCACTCGACCAACCTGTTAGAATTGGAACTCAGCCCAAAATAGGATTATGTGTAATGTTGTTATGTATTATGACGTGCGATCAAAAATAAAATACCTCTAGTTTTTGGAGCGCATGTCGGAGCTAATACAATCAAGTCTAAGTTTCATCCTAATCTGTCATCTGTGCCGTAATTTTTGGTCAACGCGCTGACAGGCGGAACTATCTATGACATGCTGGCAAAAACCAACGTCCGTCTACACTAAGGCGGACGTGTGGAAAAACAAAATTGTGACTTTATAAAATTATTATTCCATATTTCCGTCCGCTCATCATACCAATTTAGAAACATTACACTCTCCAGAGGGTAATTTTGAATAATAAAAGCCACTCTATCAGTCATTTTCCCAAAGTTTCGTAATTAATTACTAAAATTTCTAACAAAAACGACCCGCTGCTGGTGAATTTTGCCATAAAGATGAAAAATGAAAAAACTTTTGTTAATGTGTTAATGACTTTTCGCTGACCCAGAAGTAAATGTCTGAACGTGGTGTATTCACCTGATAACAAAATGTCGTTTACTTCCTTATCGGCACGAACTGAAGTGACACGCCGTGTAACTTAGCCCCCAAACTGACTGCTAAACGAAAAAATAATTTTCGAACAAGTTCGAACAGGTATAAAAAACAAAGTCTTGCGCCAAGATCATCCCAACACAACGTGGGCCATGTTATTGTCGATGATTAATCAACACCTCAAGGTCACTAGGTTGTGTGAATTTCGGTTAGTTTTTTTAGACGTCCATGAAAATCACAATAACATTTTATTAACGGGCCTCTGTTACGGAACCTTTTCATTTTAAACATCGTCAGATCTGTGAGAATCGAAAACAATCATTTCGAGTTATCAAAGTTTCGTTATTTGCAAATATGCGAAGCTTTCAGACTTCCTTCCCCTTCCACGATGACATGACTCATTCACATTTGACAGTCTCAACAATAAGACAATTTTGCATTAAAGTTGATGACCTAAACTAATATGCTTAATGGGGAATGTTCCAACCTCGACGTGTAAGTGCCAAAGTTGTTCCAATTAGAACCAAACGAGATGAACTTCTTGTTCTTTCAAAGCGAGACTCAACTTATCAAAAATTGGTAAAATTCTAGAACATCCATCATCAAAAAGGGTGAACTTAAATACAGATGTTCCAACACCGATAGAAAGCTTCTCAGAATGTTCGGCGGCTGCGAAAAGATTAATACCTGGGCCAAATGAGGGTCGTTCCAAATAATTTGGAAACCCATAAATAAAATTTTAATGGTCGGTAATTTAAAGGGGTCGATAAGGAAAACCCGACGGTTCCTTTGAGGTGGTCCTTCTGTGATTCGTTTCAGATAGGGTATCTCTTTCCCGAGAAGATTTTCAAAAAGGATTCCTGCCTTAAATCCAATAGCAAACAAAAATCCTCCTGATGACTACATGTTTATTTTGGAATTGGCTAGACGACCAAATTTCAGCCAGTATCTGCAAATCCGAAACTTCCGAGGCTATTTAACCCGAAGACGTCAACGTCCTTCCTGTTCCAGCTGCGAAGCCCAAATTATCCTTGCACCATGGAAACACATGACGTAACCGTTATCGCTTGTCATTAGTTCGAATATCTAAATAACATAAATGACCCGATAACAAATATATACATAAACTCGAATACGTTTCAGAAATTACCCAACATGTATCACAGTCATTTTTAGGAATTATTTACTAAAATAAACACGTTTTTTTTAAATTTAAATCACGTGACTGTTCTCGAAAATTCAACCGACATTGGGACTATCTACAATAACATATCTGCCTCTACGGTCAAAGTTAATGTTGTCGAAGCATAAAATGATAAAATAATTAAACATTTACGGTCGCTTTCACGGTCCCGAGAGCGCGCCAGTTCTTTTTTTCCGATAATGTCGTTTTATTATTATTCATTATGGCTACTGAAATTTCGGTATAAAAACAACTGTTAAGGTCAGCTGAACCTTAACGGCTAATGTATACAGAAAGCAAGGTTATTATTTTAATTTCTCTACGAAATAAATGCGTTCGTGGTATAATTTGCAAATGGCATGTAACGCAATTGTTGATTGAGTAAACAACTCGGCGCTCTATTAGTTCGAAATGTTGTCGGGGAAAATAAACACACAACAAACATGGCCGTTTAACCCCCGCTGAGTGCAGTTCGGGGTTGTTTTCGTTGAATTATTCACGGACTTTCAGGCGTCAGGTCGAAACGGGGTGGAAGTTCGGTTTCGCAGGAACAAAGACGGCGGGTCGCAGACGTGCGGCTCTTACCCCCGCGTCCAACCCCCAAGCCACGAGATAAAACAGAAAACTTACCGATTTGTTATGTTGGATAACGAAATTTTCACAACACAAAGCTCACTGAAGCACTCGACGATCCTTGCGGGTAAACACAGCGATCACGGTGGTCAATTTACGAGAATTAACAATAAATTAAAGAACTAACATCCTATCAAATACCGTCTTATCTACATAAACATAACTGTGCGCTGCACTGCTGTCCAATTGTCAACTGGCGCTTCGGCATTCGTCACGTGATCGCCGGAACGGGATCTGTTTTATTGACGTGTCGGATTGGTTTGAGTGGCCGCTGAAAGTTCGAATGTTGACTGGACGATGGCGCCACATCTTCAATTACAGTGAGCTATAAATTGCAAATATCTAATTTCTAAAATTAATTTCATTATTTGATGCTGATATTAACTAAATGATAATGTGATTTATTGCTCCTTTACACACCTCAAGCTTCAAAAATAATAACTAATCAGTTAAAAAGCTCTGTTTCTTGAAGGAAATTTATATAAAATAATAAATTACAGATTATGAAACAGTTAAACTTATACAATAGTTACAACGCGTTTTATCATAACTTTCCATCTATCGCTAAGGAAAGTAGTAACATTAATATTTTTAAACTGGCAATAAAGATAAGTTTATAGTGAATAAATTGGTGAGAAAATAGTGGGGACATTAAAAGTGGTCAACCATCTATACATAATAAAAATGGATTTGATTATTTCAACGCATTTTGCCACCAAAATTTTGCGGTTTTGTTGGAGAAGGTGGAAAATGACTTATTCTTGTCCACTAAAACCTCTATTTCAAAGGAAACTTATCTCTTTTACAGTTATCGCCTCTTTCTGTTGTTACATTATACCACATTTTATTATATATTCTGTTATAATTATTCATTTGGAACGTGTTCACATGAATCAAAAATTCTAAACAAAAGGCTCGTGTTCAACACTGAACAATTCATTATGTCGGCGAGTAATAGGTATCGAATATCTTGTTTATCTTAGAAACAAAATTAACCACTGAAAGCAACAGAACATCGACTTTTTCCAAAAAAAAAATTCAGACTAAATTTTTTTTGAAGTCACATGTAATAAAAAACAATAAAAAATAAAGAAAAAACCTTTTGTGATTCATGAGATTCTTTTTAGAAATTATTTTAAGTAGTATGAACCATGTGCGATTTTGATTTTTAGGCTTATAAGGAGAAAAAGAAATAAGAAAATTTTGATGTTGGCTATGTTTTCATTTAAATAATGAATGGACCAAAGTAATGCGATTGATATTATTTAAATCTTGTTCCAATAGAATATAATCAGTTTATCGTGTATAGCTGACTGCAAGCCCGTATAATTTACACAAGCAATAGAACTTGACTCACATATCTAGAATTATGTATAGAATTAAAACGAGATATATTAACATATTGGGTTGATTTTGATGAAAGTTGGTTGAATGACTGATAAATTTTTATGGTGTCAAATGGTGTGAAAGTGTCATTGTAGGTCAAAATAATTATTTTTGCAAAGCAATTTTCTAAACCAGCTGCATACAGTAAAATTATTCAATAATAATAGAATGTGCACTGGTCGCTTTCGCTGAAACTTGGTAAACTACAAGTCGAAGAGTATAAAAATAAAAAATAACACAAAATAATAAAGTAAATACTTATATTTCAATGTTTCTTCGAACTTCCAGGAACATCTTAACAACACTGAAAAACCATAATAATGACCTAATCTAAATTAAAATATATACCAAACTAGCTGTATTATCATAGAAAAAAGATCTTTTTCTATTAACAATGAATAGCACTAAACTTTAAACCAAGTACAGATCCTGCACCAAAATTCAACAAAAACTCCTGAGCAAGGAGATTAACTTTGTTGGAGAGCTTGTCATTATAAAATAGGTAAGTTCTGTAATTTTCATTTTAAATTTAAATGCCTTATTTAGGTAGACAATATCTTGAAAATGTTGATCATGAATCTTTTTGTGAAGTCTCTACAATACTTGTAATAGCCACTTGACACTTCCAACTTTATGCAGCAGTTGTGTCGAATGCAGAGTTATAGGTGTATCCACTTTATGATGAGAAATATTATAGCCGAGGATTATAAACGATTAGTTGTTTTTTATTGTGTGTTTACATATTCAAGAAAATTATTCACTGCCAGTAAAGTGACCATTAAGAAAATAATTCCGACCTACACATACTACAGCTAACAGACCGAATATAATAATAATAATAATAATAATAATAATAATAATATGTGAGAATTGGATGGTAATATTCTTAATAATAAGAGTGATTGGTTCGGACGTTTTAGTTTGTGCTATTTTTCTTTATTTTAGTTTGGTTTATGACAGTAACTAAAAATAGATCGACAGTTACATCAGAAAAAATTCTAAATGTTGAGGTATAAAAAAATTAAACGGTAGCGTGTTGCAGAATTTTTTTTAGTTTTACAGGCCCCTATTAGATTTTTATGATTAGATATAGGAAAAGCAAAAGTGAATGTAATTGTAACACTTCTTTTATGAGGTTAACATCGTTACCTTTAGAATATTTTTCAATTTTTTTAACTCTTTATAAACAGTAATGAAACAGTAACAACTCTTTATCTTCATAAAAAATACAGTTTGTCAAAAAACGGAAGTTGTTAACTGACTTACTTATTTAGAATGCATATACGAAATTAATTTATTGGAGTAATAATTACAACTCACGTCTTAAAGTAAAAAAGAACATTTACTTCCCTCAAATGCGTATTGTTGGTTGCATAATTGCGTTGACATTTTTAAAAAATTCAAATTTGGTGGTTTTAATTGAACATTTAAATATATGAATACTAAACTAAATGCGTACTTAATATGCGTACATGTTTTCGGGGCGAACATTTTCATTTGTAAGGACAAAAAAAATTCCGTGTCAGTTAGAAGAATCCGGTAATAAAAGCTTTAAAAAGAATCCAGGTCATAATGCACGTGAGACATTTCAAGCAAAATAATCAATAGCGCAGCATGACAATATGACTTAAAGTTATGAAATAATAAATAATAAGTTAGTGGCTGCGGTAAGTATATGAAGCCGCTTAATCTCTTCAGATATGCGACCAGATTACCGACAGAGGGCGCACGCGAAGCCCGGAAGATTAGCGTTGTCCGTGTGTCGCCTCGACACGCACTTCCGGATAACGTGCCGACGGAAATCGACCCTAATCACTCATACGTAAGGGCCATTTCTCATTCTGCGCACTTAACGCGCCATTGAGACCTGTCTATCTTGAGCCGTACTGGAATAATGCTAGAAAATAAGGTCTCGTCATTATGACTCGCCAGAATGGAAGTGTCATATTTTGTCATTATTTTCCCTCTGAATGGGCTGCGTTCTGGGGGCGAATTAAAATATGATTTACATTAAATTTTATCGCGGATCTGATTGCGGGCGGCTCCATATTTTTTGTCCCCGCCTGTTGATAAAGAATTCTTTGCACCTGTGTGGGCCGGCTGAAATTTTGTTATTGTTATTAATTTCGGTGAGTTATAGTTGTAGTGTGGCCATAACTCCGGGGTATAAAAATTGCGAATAGTTTGCGTGATCTTATAGTTATTTGATGTTAGGTAAGTTGCTTACTTCGGCGTCCTGATTGATCTTATACGACCATCACGAACACTGAATTATAGCCAGCATTTTATACTCATAATCTCAACATGTCATTTCATGTGAATAATAAGGTCATGCAGTTAAAATACCTCGTTATTACCTCATATCACTTAAGGTTACAAACGATATTCAAATGGAAAACGAAAAAAGTATATAGCCCGTTTTAGACTCATTAGTCGTAACAGGTAAGACAAATAAGTTGACATTCGATTTTCTTAAAACATATGTTCTCGAATTCTCAGATTTCTGGAATTCTCATTCCGAACTTGTGGTCGGAAGAGGAACAATGCACATTAAATGAAAACTACAAAACTTATTATGTTGTTAACCGCTAAATATAACTGTCATATTTTTTTGTTTAGACATTTTTGTATTTGTTCGCTGTTCAATGTTAAATGTGTTGCCTATATCAAGTCAATTTTATTCGTTATCAGCTTTAAATTACCCCAATTCAGGGATAAAAAGGAGAAAACTTTACTAAAATAGTGATATTAAACAAATGAATCAAATCAGAGACAGATGATTAACAAGAATTAGTTTTTTTCTTTTAATAAATATGTGTAAAGTCGCATATGGAATAATATTTTTGAAAAATCGAATTATAAAAGAGTTTTGTCCTCAAAATTAATTAATTGTGGTGAAATTTGGTGATATATTTAGGCAAAAAAGGCAAATATGTGTTAAATCGATACCAACCAAATCTTATCATTTATTATTCAAATACAAGTGTTATAAAGTAAAAAAATTATATTCAGTTTATTCAACAGTAATGTTTTCAAATCATTCTGTGTATATTACATCGTTTTATTTTAATGTTTTTTTCAAGTAAATTGAAGAAAAGTGTTAGGAACTAATTGTGTAAGAATTGTCACCTACTATACACATGGCCTATTTTTGTTGGACATTCAATAATAAAGTGATTTATACATTTAGAAATGGATTTATAACCTTCTGTAGCTAAACTTACAAAAATCGATGAACCTTTTTCGTTTTTTATATTTTTAGTGACTTTAAACACTAAAAATTGAATAAAATGTACCATTCAACACTGAATGGGGTAATGAGGCATTTTTTATTATTATAAATTAATTGAATTGGACTTTAAACAAACTTTGAAATAGGACAAGAAATGTATATTTGAAAACCGCATTTCGATATTTTAGACCACTTACAAGAAAATCCCATTTTTTTTTTAGATTTTGAGAGCAAATTACGCATACGCGAAATAATGGATTTGACTTTTTTTTCTTTATTTCTATTCAATGATTCTGTTTCTCAAATTATCGATCAGATACACGGAATGAGCGAACAAGCGATAGAGCGAGATATGATCAAACACTATAGCGCTCGTCGCTAATGCAAATTAAATTATATGTATAATGGGTTGCATATCAAGCTAAAAGTTAGTGTCGAGGTATTACTAGTGGAACTTTTATCGCTTAAAATCAGGTGTGTGGAATTGTCAAAACGAATAGTTTCAAAAGATGAGACAAGGAAAGATCGAAAAATAAGAAATTGAAGGGAACTGACCTGAACACCTTGCACTTATATAATTACGAGATGTTGAACATACTGTATATCGCAAATATTTTGGAAAAGTTAAAAAAATAACAAAAAACGATTTTTAATAGAGCAAAGGCACTAAGAAAATAATGAAAAAGAGAAAAATCAAAAATTTCTGTGTCCAAAAAATTAAAAGTAAATTGTTAAAGAAATAATAATCTAAACAAACATTTCGACAGAAGAAAAAAGACGTTCTGAAAGAAACAAAGGGCAAAACAGACCGAATAGAAACATGACCAAAATTGAAAGAAAATGCGAAAAAAGTCTTAGCTCTTCAAAATAAGATAACTTTTATTTAAAAGTAATCTAAAACAGCTATGAGATGTCAAATGAACGCCTTCACATAGTTTGAAAGATTTGTAACTCCTTAATGAGGCATTTAATCAAAAATGTTCTAACTATTTTGAAAAATACTAGATTTTCACAAAAGCAAAATAAAAATATTGTAATTTTGGATCCATTTTTCTTATTAAGAGATTTCGTAATGCTACTATTTAATTACGTTTTTTTTGCAAATATTTTGAAGTAAGTATACAAATTGTTGGTAGTCACATTACTTAGTAGACGGCGTAAAATTATTCGAAACATCGCTACTAAATTACACATTTAAACTGATTTAGAAAATATACCAGAACCTGTACAATTGGTTTGATTTTTGTAAAAGTTTATCGAAATAATAATTAAAAAAATGAATCCAGAATTGAAAAATTTGAAGATTGTATATGCCGTTCAATTGAAATTATAACGACAATTTTTATTAAAACTTTAAATGTTCAGTGAGGTTTTCTCTTAAATAGAATTTTAAAGTTTCTGAAAATTTTTCGGTAGAGGTGCAAATTGAAAAATGCGTCATGCTCTGTTTGAAATAACAGTTGACGTCGCATCTGGGGAAACTGGAGGTAATGCTGAATGGTTATAGGAAAAATATAATTTATTATTTTTTAATATAACTGAAGTATTTATCTTAAATTTTTCTTACTTTCCATTCAGCTTTGCTTTGCTTTAAAACAAAATGTGAAAAAATCGAAGTTTCTTTGTTGTAGTTGTAGAGTGATTTTTTTCTTCTTGCCAACGAACGACCATCGTGGTGTTTTGCTGATGATTATTCAATAAGAACCGTGACGATATTATTTCCCCGTTGTATAATGTAAACAAAGTGATTACCCTTCCATGTAGGATATAATTGCTATTTTATCTGACAAATAAGACACGTATTGTGTTTGAATTCCAATTAAAATACGATCAATGAATTATGTAGAGGAAGTTTACGACCGCGTATTATATCAAGAGGGTAAGATCATCATTAGTTTTCATAAACGACCTTAATTAAATAGACTATTATTTCCACAGCACTAATGTCGTTACGAGAATTGATAAATGGCCGCCCTGTAGGAAAACGATAAACAAACAAACACAGAAAAAGAAGTCCGCGATCCTTTCCGTCCAAAATGGGTGACTCGGTCTAGCTTCATTAATATTAATAAATTGGAAATTTCGAGACAAAAACAAGTGTGTTCGGCTCAAAGCTGCGTGAAAGCTCCCCATAAATAACGTTTTAACTGTTCGAAAGCGACTAAGATCAACGAAATTTTGTGTGAGATAATGAAAATTATGTTCGGCGGCGCTGAAAAAATCCAACACAAGCAATACGGCCGTTTCTTTCCGAATGCGAACCACCGACGAGCTGGTAATAAAACGAAACCTTTTGACATCATAACTCTGCGATCATAAAACATGACATTAAAAATACGCTCTAATATTTCAGTCCCTTCAGCTAGTCGGCCATCGGAGGGGTGGCCGATGGCGGGCCTTTTCTCCCGCTCGCCTTCGATGGGCCGCTGGGTTTTCTTTGTAGACATGAACGAGGTTCATCGGAGCGAACAGTGCATTTTAACCACTTATCCACTTACAGATACTCGCCCCTGCCGCAGCGGCGCCGCCACTGGGGCGGCGGCGGCGCTTTCTCGCCAAAACCGCCCAAAATCGACGGCGACGTCGTTGGTTTCCGAGCTATCGCCACATCATCGTCGCTTGACAGATGGCTATGAAGGAAATCTTAAAAAGCTTCAAGTTATCTTGCTATCGATTGTTTTTCATGATGTGTTTTTGTGAATCCTTTTTCAGATCCGATTTGTCATTCCTCACACTTTCGATATAAATTTTACCAAAAACGTCAACTTTTGAACACTTTCGTGAGGTAAAGAATGTGATGATATCACAGCTCATTATTATTTTATTTGAATTTATTTTATTTCAATTTAATTTTAAAAATTCCATTTGTTGCTATACTTACCGGTAAATGCGAAATGTATTTAATCCCACAAAAGTCGAAACATCCAATCTAATTCTTGAAAACTAACCAGAAAAGCTAAAATTAACTTGCTTCGTAATATTCATTCGGCTTTGGTTGGAAGTTATTTAAAAAAAAATAAAAAATTGAGTAATAGTTTTTTGTTAGAACGAACTGAACTTTGATTAAAACTATTTTATTTATAAAACTGAAATAACGAAGGAACCAATTTCATTTGAAAAAGTGCCTTCGTGGACGGCAGTCGGGGCAAGTCGAAAGAATCAGTGGCGTACGCCACTGAAAAAATCGTTTCAGGCGGCAAAAACGTGCGCATCCTCGCACACAAGACAGTAGGATGCGTCTTCATGGCGCATGTGTTGCATTCCATGGCCTACTGTGATTCGCCGTCACAGATACACCGCGGCCGTGGGATGAGCAGAGATAGTGAGGCCATCACCACGCCTTTATTCCTGACAAAATGGCGATGGTGGCGTTTCAGTTTCAGCGCTTTCAGGTTTCAGCCGGATGGCAGTCGTGTGTGGCCGGACAGATGTTATCGGTTTGGATCCTTTGTCGGTACTGCGGATCGTTTACCATTTCGATACTGTTCGTTGGTTATTAATTTTGCAGGGGATAGATGCGGAGGCGGAAGAGCTTTGACGACTGTGGCGTTTTTTCTCCTGCCCTTGCTTGTTGTGAGGTAAACGAGTCGATTTCAGTTAGGCCACTGCGGAATTCATCTGGAACGACTTCTTGAGGCGGTGGAAGCGCGGTGAATTCATTAGTAGGATCATCATCGATCTCGGTTCAAGTTGAAGAACAATTTTCTTAAGTGGCACCAGTGAAATGGTCAGTTATTAAAACGTCGACATCTATTGATAAGTATTTTTCAGTTTTCACGAAATTTTTTACATTTTTTTAAATTGTCTTTTACATTTCTGAGAACCGTTCCTAGAATCTTACGTCTGAAATATTCTACATCGTTCTCTCATCTATATAATATAGACCATCAAGTTTAGATGGAACAAGGAAGACTCAGTTTTATCCTATTCTGTTTACGCTTCTTAAGGAACAAGTTTTCAATTTGAAAATTTTTCAAAAATTTAGTTACCAGAAGTTTGGCTATTGGTTATCGGAAGCATATTTCAGATTTTCTGATCAACTCTATTTTTTTATTATCAACTCTATATTTTTATTCGTCATGTTGCTTTTGCTATTCACGTTTTATCTCTTTGTTTTTTCCTTTTTGTTTATCTTGCCGAAATTGTTTCTATATTCATGAACATAATCATTTTTAATTGCTTTTTGTGCTTAACGCTCTATTTTCAGCATTACATAATGTTCGGTCTTTACTTTTCTTTGTAAATTTTCTCATTTCTGTGAGTTATTTCATGTCTCTGGTTTCTTTTTTGTCACTATAACTGCAACTTCTTTCCTTTTCGTTATTTAATCTCAAGTTTTGCAGCTTTTTCCTTCTCTCTTTTTCTATTGTTATCAGTGTGGATATTCTTCCACTTCTCTTTTTTCTATTCACATCTCCTTTTTTTTGTTATATAGATTTTTTTTTTGTTATATCTAGGTATATACTTTTCC
Organism: Asbolus verrucosus; assembly: GCA_004193795.1. Taxonomy (NCBI): domain Eukaryota; kingdom Metazoa; phylum Arthropoda; class Insecta; order Coleoptera; family Tenebrionidae; genus Asbolus; species Asbolus verrucosus. Next base: position 3,116 of record QDEB01132697.1, on the reverse strand, counting down.
AAGAGTCCTATTCCTATTCTATGACTTTTGTCAATTTTTTGTTTTTCTTTTAATCACTTCTTATTGGAATTATAATTTTGTTTCTCTCTGTTTATCATTTCATATTTCTTCTTTTTATGCTTTCCCAGTTTGGTTATTTCATATTTTTTCATGGTCATTATTTTTAATTGTCTCTTTTCCTTCTCATTGTCTATTTCACTCCGTAGAGGAATATTATGAATGAGATTTTCTATTTTTTATGTTTCCTTAGATATTTCTACTGTCGCTTTTGTCGCTGCAGCTGTACCTCTCTTGTTTATTTTTTTGTCTCTACTTTTTGTATCGGGTCAATATAAATATTTGTAATCACAGGCGACTGTGAATTGTTTAGAAAATATTACCGCTCTATGTAAATATTTATCAGTTTTTACCAAGAAATTGTAATTATAGAGAAAAGTATTTTGGACTGTTGGTTTTACTGTTTACTATTTGTTACAAACACAAGATTTAACTGCATGTATTCAATTACTTCTCTACTTTCTTTTTTATAATGTTATAAACAACCTGTCTTTTAAGTAATATGTTCAATTTTGTTTAAATTAATAATTCAAAGAATATTTTTTTACATAACCTCCAGTCCAATGTAATGACAATTCTTATATGTTAAGAATAAACAATCCGAATCATTATGACTATATAGCGGCAATAAGACCATTTGTATTCATTTTTATAGCCGTCTTTGACTACAAACATTTATAAAGACTCTGCATTTTTAATCTATTTTTTCTTTTTGTATCTTTCTAACTCTTTTTGTTTTTCTTCGAATTGTGTTGTTTTTTCTTCGTTTCCAATTATATCTTACAGTATTCTAAGGTGTTTATTTTATGTCGTCATAATTTTTGACTTTTCACTTTCATTTTTTGTTGGAATGCTCTTTTTGTCCTCTTCTTAAAATTTCTCTTTACTATTATTTTTATTGAAGTTCCTTGTTTCTTCACACTCTCTTCGGTTAAAAAAAAATGTCTTTTTCTAATATTGTTTTCAAATTTTCAATCTATGTGCTGTACACTTTTAAACTCTTAAACTCTCCTTTTTATGGAAACTTTCTAATGCTTTTACTTTTTTTCTTGTATTATCATCGCTTTTCCTCCATATTTCGGACAACCTTTCTTTAGCCTGTGACAAAAATGCAAATTTTATTTTTTGTTTTCTCATGTGGAGTGAGATTGAGAGATAAGGTACAATTTGACAAAAACTTTATAAGTTACTAAGGACGTAATATATATGAAATTTCGTTTTAATCGGTATGTACACCATTCGATCCTAAAAACGTTTATGATAATATTAAAGCTAACATCTTTTACAATGCTTATAATAAAATCAGATATTGTTCAGAATAAAATATTATAAAATGGTCAAATTTTGCAGTCAACGTTTTAATAATATTAACAATGGTTTTACCACAAACGCTTCAAGGTACAACGCTTGCACGAGCGAATGGCATATAATTTAGTAGTTTCCAAAATTTGTTGAGAATTCAATAAAACTCTGTCAACCTTTGAAAGAATTTTATTCAGTTTTTGATCATAATGCAGAGGAAAAATTTCCAACTTCTATAATTTCCAAAATAAAAGGTTTGAGGTGTTAAAATCGGGTCGATTCGTGTTCCTACTTTTACTAACAATAGTTTCAGCCGTATATCTTCGGTTTGTTGTGTCAGATGTTCCGAGATATTGTAAATTTTGTACATTTTATGTTATACGATATATTTAAATATGGCATAAAATATTTATTATTCATAACCCTCGTGACTGCATAAAACTTCAGAAGGATAAAACCGTTACATAAATATTTTATACGCGATGAGATACGAAACGGCGTAGTGTGAACTTGCTGAAAAAATCCACAGATACGATTTCCATATCGCTCGATTTTTCAGCATTTTTGAACCGATCTCCATTCCCGATTAGGGAATTTCGTTTTTTAACGAGCAGTTTACGGCGGAGTTCCTCGCGTCTGTGTCAACATAAATCAGTGACATTTCCATGCTAGAAGTGACCTCGCCGGTTCGTGTGTTTTCCAGATAAGAGAGTTAACGCAAACCGACAGAAGCTTTGAGAAAGAGGTCTGTTATCTCACGAAAGTTTATATCGACGCCACCTCCCTTAAGCTGTTCATTTCGCAGGCGAGAACAGATTCGATCGGCCTGAAAGCGTTTCCATACGGGAATTTTTCAGCGGAGTACTTTCAACGTCAGTCAAGAAAGCTTCCCGTGACGACACCGGGATAAGCAACTCTTCCCGTTACCCGGGCAACCAGCCCGTTTCAGTCTGGTGACGTCACGAGGACATCATCGATTTCAGTTTTTTCGCTGAAACATATTACCTCTTCCTCGCTTCTTGCGTGCGTTAAGGTGGTCCTACGCGATGGCTTATTTACGTCCGGATAATGCGACCTGCGAACTTTACGCTTCTCAAAACTGATTATTGCAGCAGCTGCAAATCCCGCAGCTTCCGCCCAGACACGCTCAATTTCTGCCCGAGATTCAGAACGCTCCGAAAACGACGTCGATAAATCAGTTTTAAATACGTTTTTGAGGCACGAACCATCGCATCGGCTCGAACTCCCGAAGATAATGACGCAATCGTGCGGAAATTATTCCTGAAAACTGCGTCCGCATGGACATGATCGCTGAAACAACAGCTGGCGATTTTCCAATATTTCAGCGGCGAAAGCTGATTCAGTATAATGAAAGTCGGTCGTTTAACAATCTTTTTAAGTTTTTGCCATCTCGGAGTCTGGCCGTAGAAGACTTTCAAAAAAATTGTTTGCCATGTTTTATTGACCTGTCTCGATATGAACATATTTTCGTTCGGGAGTTGCAGTGGCTTCCAAATATTTGGTACAAGGACGTTGTACACAGACTGAAACCTTACGACTTGCATGAATAAAGTTTTTTACATAATTTTAACAAAAACGCGATATAAGTGGGTAAGTATAAGAAAATACGTATTTTCATGAAATTAATTATTTGCAGCCAATGAAACAGGATTCTAAAATTCGTCTTCAAAAAATTCAGGATTCGTGTTGTCGATTTATACATAAATTAAGAAAGTTTGATCATGTGACTGGCAAAA
>QDEB01132686.1:0-13565 GCA_004193795.1 Asbolus verrucosus | reverse complement strand
TAGCACAAAGATCAAGTTCATAATGCAAAGTGTAAAATTAAGATAAACATTTTTACTGTGGACAAGTATCAAAAGAACCATGAAAGGTTATTGTTATAATAATGAATTGATATTTCTATGTGCTGGACAGAAAAATACGATTCACATAATATGTTTCATTAGTGTTAATTACAATAAAATTATCGGTTGTTTTTTATTTAAGATTAAAGTATTAATAATAATTAACAATCAAATTAATTAACAATTTATGAAAAGTGTAGATACAACCTACTGTAATGGAAAATAAAATGTTTAAATCATTTTTGGTAAACTTTTAAGTGGAAACACATTTTTAATAATGTACCTTGTAGAACTTGGAGTAAAATATTCTTTAGCAAATGATATCTTAAACTATGCTGAAATGTACAATTATCTGGAACGTATTATACTATCGCGTACAATGTTGTATCTATGTCATAAAGTACAGCAATATTTCAAAATATAAAATTTTAAGCAAACTATAACTTTGATCATAAATTATAGCAAAATACTGCGGTAGTAAGAAGTAGATAATATTTTCATAATTCTTCGTAAAGACAGGAAATCATTAAAATGGTAAGTAAATTAAAATGAAATTCAATTTAAGCAAATTATTAATACAACTCTAAAATGAGGAAGTAGTCATATTTTTAGAGAATCATGTTGCTACTGTGATATGTTAAATAAAGTCACAAATGAACCAAAAGTACTGAGAATGCTGTCAACTTAATTAAACAGATTTCCGAATCAAAAGAAAAAAATCTTAAAAAAATAGAATTAGAAAACGTAATATGTATAGAAAGATCAGTTCAGAATATAACCTTTAATAAATGTAGATACAAAAAGGCAATTCCCTCATTTTTTTTTGCAGTTGGTGCATAGTGATCAATTTATTTTTTTATTCGCCAAGCTGCAACCGCACTGTTTTAAATAGAATAAACTATTATTTATTTTCGCAATGCTCTTTTCCCAAGGATCGAAACTGCACCTATGAGATGAGACAAAATCTTGTAACGCACTTGACCTACACACTAGAATAAACATAATTGTGCTTTGTCTTAAAATGGCAAAGAAATGTGTTAATGATGAACAAACTGAACTAATTTTTTTCCATTATGATGTCCTTGGTATTTCCAAAATTTCTAAAAATAGAGATCACTTTTTTTTAACTCACACAAATTTATTCTGGCCGTCGAAATTTAGTGAAATTTCGTTCGCCGTTTATAAATAATTTATTCTTGTTACACATTTCATTTTTTTCCGTATTGAGCCACTTTCGAACTAATGACTATGCATTACAAAGAATAAATTCAAAAAAATATCATACTTGCAGTAAAAAGAACATGATTATAATTCCAAATTTATTTTTCGGTGTATCATGCCCGCGTCATTATTCAAATTTAAATGAATTCACTGGGATAATACATAAATAAAAAGTTGATTGCGTTTGATAATTGCCAGCCTCGCCAATAATTTATTTAAGTTTTGCAAAGAATATCCGTTTTCGTAATTATTAATAACATCGTAGTGTCATAACAGTATTATGGTAATGTGTTAGTTTTTAACAGTGCATACAAAAAAAAAGGATGTTGAGAGGTATTTTTATACAATAACATATTATTTTATTATCTATGTCAAGTTCTTATTAATTAAAGAAATAATTTACACAATGAATGAATTAAAATATTAATTCAGTTTTTCGTTATTAATTTAAACCGTACAAGCGAAAATTTACATCGACCACTTATTGCGGTTTATTATAAAATGTAAACAATCAGACTGGAATGGATCCAAAGAAGCAACAAAGAAAAATTGAGGATTTAAGAAATTTGCGGAATTCACAGATGATTATACAAGATTTTTTGCTATTTATCTTCGCTAGCTTTTAATTAAACAAATTATGATTGCGATTAGAAAATCAGCAATGATTTTCTCTTAAGATGTCGTCTCTATGTTCTGGAAATTAATACAAAAAGCTCATTGCTGTTTTTAATTATAATCCTTAAATCATTGCGATGTTAATTTCAAATGGATTTAACCTTCAATTAAGCGCTAATAATGACAGTAGTCACTACTGGTAGTACTAATGTTAATTATACACAACACAATTTAAATTCTCTGTTAGTGATAATAATAATTAATATTTCAATTTTACACATTTGATTCACTGATTGATGGTTCAAGAGTATTCGCTTTTCCACTTCGTGGTATTCGTAAAATTTAAAGAATTTACAAGGAAGTTGCTAAATCGCCATCAAATCCTGCACGAGAACTGTTTTAACCATGAAGGTTGTAAAATTTGGACTGAAACCTTTCTTTGTTGTGCAACATGGTATCCGTTTACAAATATAACGAATAAGTAAAACACCTGGCGTCAACCTCCTTTACTTGCCTATAGTTGTGCCATAATGATAATGTTTCTACATTCTCTCTATTCAGTGTGTGTGGAGCTTGTAATAACAATTCAACCTCGCCCTAAGCCAGTGCACGATTCGTGTCTTTATTTACTTCGGTTAATTTCTTATGTATTTAAAAAAAATATTTTAAAGTATCAGTGTCCTTTTCCAGATGAAATTATCGCGTCATCGAGTAGGTGTTATAAAACGTTATTGTTCTAAAGTTTCATGGTCTGTCCCAATAATAAAAATTGAAAGTTGTTTGATTCCGTACCCGTTAGGAATGCACATGATGCTGAAATTATTGTTTTCGAGAGAAACGGGTGGGGTCATTATCTGCATGACTTTGTTTTAATTCGATTACGTAATCGTAATCAAAAGCGAATCAAAAGTGTCAAACTAACAAAATCGAATGAAGCAGATAAAAAGCGTGTCATTTATTGTTATTTACTATTCGTACTTTCACCGCGAAAAAACACTGAAATACTTATTCAAATAAAGCCGATAATTTATTAATAATTAATATCAATGGTTTAATTACGACGGCAAGTGACATTTACTTTTTGTTATCAAATGGCGACAGCGTGCTAGAATCTGGGTATGTGTAAACTGCTGCTGACACTAAGGTAATGAATATGGAAAGTATTGATATGATATCACCAAAACGCGTAAGTGGACTTGTGTGTTGAAATTTTATTTTGAGTCTAAGATTTTTCAAATGCCGATTTGTTTTCGATAAAAAGTTCACAAATTTTGCGTGATAATTTCTCTCTATTTATTTTTCTCACAACAGACGAACAATCTATGATGAGGGTCAAAAACAAGACAGTAATTATTTGTTTTGTTATAGAACGAACAGGAAAGGTTATGCATGAATAAATAAGAGAAAGAGAAAGAAATCGGACACTCACCATACTTACATGTTAAATGACACATTTTTTTGTCATTTTGTAAATGACAAAGTTTCTGTAACGAAAATTATTTCTGACATTTTCTCAAAACCTGCGGTTGGCAAATCACTTCCTACTAATTTTTCACTTACATTTTGAAAAGATAAAATGGTGTTGCATATTAAACAAGCGGATACCAATATTATTACGTAAACTGAATTTCAAGGAAAAAATCAAAAAGGAATAGCATGATAAATAAACTGAGGATGAAAATACGGTAAATATTAAAAAAAACGAAAAATCTGTTGCAATATTTCAAAAATGAAATTTCAAAGTTAGAAGATTCAAAACTGAGAACGCGGTAATTGGAAACTATAGTTCAATGAATAAGAAAGAATTTGTAGATTATAGGACTACTGAATATAAAATAAGAATTTTAAACGTATGTGTCCCTGTATATTAGATGTACAATTTTACAGCACTACAATCTGAATACCTTCGTTCAAATTTCACTTTCAACTGTTCAACAGAAAAGAAAACACCAAAAAAAGAAAGCGGTTATTGGATGAAATATTGAAAAAAGAGAACGAAAAATCAAAAAAATATGTAGTATATTCTATCAACAGTAAAGTATTTCTGAAAAGTGTGCAAGTAATTTTAACAGTGTTACTTATTTTATTTACTTTGTGATAGTTAAGATTCCTCTTTAAAAAAATTGTAGAAACAGAGATCTTAAATTTTTAAAGTAATTATACCAATCATTAAAAATGAATACAGAACGCTTTCATCAACAAATAACAAAATGAAGTAAATGCTGTCGAAGCTACAGATAACATGTAAAGAATACTAAAATTAGATGTTCTGATCTGTGTAGGGTAAAAAATACTGTGGCAGAAGTTTCAGGTGTATGCATTCTTTTTAAAAACAAATTCCGTACACTATTTGTTATTATAAAAAAAATGCAAACAAGTCCAAGTGCCTAACTTTAACAACATGAATAGATATCACTTTTATGTAAGTTGAATGATGTAGATGTAGATGATTTGCTTTTAGTGTTTTAAAGTGAAAATAACTGTACAATAAGAAGTATATCCAAATGACATCTGGACATCTGGACAATTTGCAACTATACCTCAGTAGTTACAAAGGCTCCATAATTACACTCAATTATGAAAATAATCATTAAAATTGCAAAAAGGAAACGCTGTACATGAATAAGGTTTGAAAAACATTGATCAGTTGTTTGTGGAGAGAGAGGTACATCATTTTATTTTTACCAATTTCTTAAATTATTAAATACAAAAGTCCTGTAATAGATAATATATGTTCCGATTGATAGTAATAACCGTTACATAAGTGTGAATGTAAAACTGAAAAAGAAATATTCCATATGTTACATCATTTACTCATCTTTTTTTTATACCTGGGTAAATGATGAGGAAGCTTGTTTATTTTACAATGACTTCTTTAGTCCATTAGTATTAAGAGAACGGTGAACTAAATGAATTCTGTATAAAAATTGATTGCACGAAGAGTTAGCAGGTGTGTCGAGATATTAAAGAATATATTTGTAAATTATCCCAACAAGAATAACCTTCTTTATATATTAATAGCGCTTATTTTTGTCTTATTAAAAAGAGAATTAAAATGCTTGTATCATGATTGAAAAAAAAAAGTAATTAAGGAACAATACGAAATACTGAATATTTTTGTGACCTTTTTTTTACGTTGTAAGTTACTGTTCCAATGGACGACATTTTTGTAAACCCCTAGTTACCTTCAAGAACTAGCAAAATTTAAAAACAAGCTGAAGTGTATATAGTTATACGCCACTTTTCCTAATTCCAAATTTTACAGGCAGTTGAGGAATGTATATTAGCTGTAAATACTATGACCATTAATATGCATATTTGCGACTAAACAAAACATCATTTATTCTATCAAAAGTGGTATTCAAGTTTCTTTTCTAGTGTTTTTTTATTGGTAAACGTGTAAATTTAGTAATATTACTACAATAAAAATAATAAAACAGTTTTTTAACTGAAAACTATTTTTACTTGGATCACGTTTATATCTATAGTGGTATGATAAATAAAATAAACACTAATAAAAATGTGCAGTTTACATACAATTCTTAGGATAAAAGCGTGTCAGAATATGAATTGTAAAAGTAAAATAATCTTAGTAGAGAAATTTAGAAAAGTGTCAAGCTTAAAATGCATCTGTCATTCTAGTACAAAGTTTATTATTAAAAAAAGTCTACAAAATAATAAAAAAATAGCCTGCAAATATTTAAACATATTCCGTTTCACTTGATTTTTTATTAACTATTTTTAAAACGTTTATAAATTCTAGATATGTATTTCTTTTATTTTTTATAAGTTTGATGAGATGGATTTCAAATCTTTTCTTCTGCAGAATAATATGTTTGAAGCTAACTGCCAAAAAGATACGTCGACATGAATCTAAGATAAGAAATGAAAAAAATTGACAAACTGGAAAAATTGATAAAAGTAAAAAGTAAAAAGAAAAAACTTTTGGCAATTGATTAAATCAGATTAAATCAGATTAAATCAGGCACACCAGGTGTAATGTTTTAGGTGCACAAGCATTAACGAGGAAATTATAAAATATTTTTTTCAACCACAAAAGAATAATGTGAATGTAGAAATCAAACAATTAACCTAATTCATTTCCCGTCAAATATAAACATAAAAAATTTACGTTTTATTACCTCATATTTCTGCCTTAACGTTTTTTATTTAGATGGTGTTGCAAAAATGTTTGAAAAAATTAGGATCAAAGGAAATACATTTAATGTAACAGAATACCATACAATCACTATAATTTGAGGAATTCCAGAGAGATAAGAAGTTTTTTTATTTGTAAAAGTTTGAAATAATTTAATTTGATTTTGTTCACTTCAGATTCAGGTATTTTTTCTAAAAAATTGATGTTGCCTATTAAAATTTAAAATTATCTGTTAACATTTTTGAATCAGTGTTTAAATTATCCAAAAAACCATCTATTTAATTTGATAAAAATATTGTATACTATGATTTGAAAGAAAAAGTTAAAGATCTCATTATTCAAAAACAATAACTTATAAAAAAATGAATGTCATAAAAGCAGAGTAAATTCAAATTTTTTCCAGAAATCGATTATTAGGCCTATCGAATTTGTTTCGAACTTTATATGCGTATTGTATGAAGGTGATATATATAATTTCCGGCCAGTGAGAGGGTTTACTAGCAGAAAACTGTTCTTAATACTGTTGAATCTTAATGAAGAAACCGTAAAATCGCGCTTATTAATAACAATATGAAAGTAATGCTGTCAGATTTAATAAAACCAGCCGATGTAACAAAGTAATAGAGTTTTTAACTATAATAGGCCAAGAAAGTGCACATTTCAATTTAATAAAAACTTTCAGTTAATAATATCGTCGAAGGACATAAATTACAGGAATTGTCACTCAACTTGTAATTATTATCGCCATTAAAAAAGCATAAATTATTACAAACTAATCTTTCTAACAATTTAATACTTACATAAATTAGTTTATCTTAGATGTATACGGAATATATAGTTTAGAAACTTGCATTCAAAAGCTCCAGAGCGAACGAACGACGTGCAGAACGCGTTACGTAACAGCTGTAAGCCGGGAAAGTATTTTTATGGAAATAAGTAATACATGTCAAGACTTTCCATAGAAATGTGCGAATTTAATCTGAATAAGACAATTACATCATTTACGGCCGCATAAACCACAAAATATTGACGAGAATAAATTAAAAGCTTACGTTCTGATTCATGAACAATGAAAAGCGCTGTATTATAGCTTGTCTCGGGCGTGGCCAGACCTGAACTTTGACTCACATTTATAAGCGTTTTTATTAAAACACGACGGCACGCAGAAATCAGTCACCATCTGCCTTGACCTATCGTTGAAATTTCCGATATTACGCTGGACCTATGTATAATTGTTTAATGAAAATGTATCGATAAGTAGTCGCGAAAACAAACGTGGCCTTGGCTTGCAAAAAGCACGTTTACATTAGTAATAGGCATTAGTGAATAAACACTCTAATTTAGCAATTGTTGTAACGTAAAAGTTCAATTATCTTTATTCTGCATAAATACTTTCGCGAAAATTTCTAGATTAAAACGTTAAGTTCCAGAGTAGCATCTAACCGGTGATTAAGATTTTTTAGCGATGTGATTTAGATATGTCACTGTTGTGAAACTTTGTGATAAGGAGATTGGAGGTGAAGATTTGACAACGAAATGCCTATATAGTTGAATAGTTGGCATAACAAATTCCTGTACAATGTGTAACGTCCTTGTTTCTTTGATCATCATCTGAAGGAGCGTAGATGATGATCATTTCAACTTTCTCTGCCATTAGGGATCATCATGTGGACCATATTTGATTTGACCAATTGACTTTCACGTTGTGATCTTGTTATTGCACTACTTTTTCATGCAAAAACTTGCTTTATATTCGGAATTTTGCATAAACGGAAGTGTAGCTGGAATGAGGTAATGAAAAGAAAACGGAAATGCTTTCAATGTATTGACATGAAATATATGAAATATTTTTTGAGACAATGTTGATAACGGTACGTCTTGTACATTTTCATTTGCATATTTTATCGTTTAAAGAAAACTGAAACTTTCTCCGTATTAGAAGGGAAAAGTATATAAAAAAATTAAATCAATGCTTCGATAAATCGAAAGGTAAAACGGATATTAATACTTTTTTAGGAGGTGTAACACGTTGATATAACGAACTCGTTTTGCATAATTAACTTTTGCAGAATTTAATGCGAAGAAGAGAAGACTAGGCAGAACACCTTACTCACGGAAAAGCAACAAAACATTTAATATCATTCTCTTTACCAACACTAGGCTAAGTAAATGAAATCCAAAAACAAAAAGACAATTATTTAGGGTAATTTGTCAATTCGCAAAATTTATGAAACAATGACGGGATCTTTATGGTGACAAATTTTTGTTCCAACCTACTACACCGGATAAATTCGTTATGTTAAATGACGCAACATTGTCCCTTTCAATACTTCTACGTATGTTATTTTATCAGAAACTGAACCAGAAAATGGGTTGTATGTGCGTTTAACAATAAATTAGTTACGCAATATTTTGACCGTCTCATTTCCTATATTATTATAATCAAGAATTTTAAAACTTTCTATTGCGTTGATATAAGATATCAAAACTGTATGTGGTGTACTTCATGACTTATACGTGTACGATTTAGACTGTGACAATCAAAAAGCGCAACGATTTTATTATATACAAGGTCGTTTTTGCTTTATTTGATCGCGTGCTCATCTGAAAGCTCCATTGATTTTCTCATCGCTCCAGGCTAGCATCGTATTTGCACACTAAAAAAATTCAAATAAAAGCAAGATTAAAGTGTTGAAAAAGGTAAATATTACAGCTGCGCGGAAAAAAATTCTTTAAATGGGTGTTCGGTAATTTCAAATTAAGAAATACGTAACCGCCAACGTAATGAGAAGGAGACATTTTTTTTGCTTTGGAAAATTTGGATAACAAAAAGAAATTAATGTTTTGAAATTCTTCGTTGTTTTGTTGTAACGCATACTAACAGGAAACGTTAAGGTGTGGTATTGGCTGATTGAGTTTCAGGTAAAAACCATTAAAGTAACTAAAAACTAATAACGATGAATTTTCATTTGTTTCAAAAATATTAAGAATTACATTACCACATTATTTCATTTGTTCGTTTGTGACATTCTCACTTGAACTTATTTGTTGTTAACCACTTGTATTTTCTTTAGTTTCTCACTACATAATATCATAATAATGACTATGCGCTTATTCTAACAAAATCAGAATGAAATATTTCAAACAGATGAATGGAATAGTAATAGGCCAAAGATGTTAACAGTTTGGAAAGATATAAAACAAGACAAAACAGTGGAAATAATTAGTTATGGAAAAGGAAAAGACAAAAAGATGGAAATGTACGTAAAAAATAGAAAAAAATAATATATCAAGAGGGAATATGTTGACATGGTTTAAATAAGAATTAAAATTTGGATGGAATAAAATGCTATAATACTGTGTGAAAAAACTTAAGGATACTAAAATTTAGATATCTACAATAATATATCATATTATGGATCTCATAGCCAAATTTTCATTCATGAAATTAAATCTAGATCACAATAATTTGTCACAAGGAAAATGATGCAGTTTTTCAAATTAAGATTAGCGTTTTTATATCGAATTTCAACATATTTTTCACTCAAGAAAGCTAATGATTAACTGACATGGAGTTTAATTTAACATTCAAATATGTGCTCCACTATGTAAAAATACATACAAATACAAGTCGATTAAACTGATGTGGTTGTTGCAATAATTTTTGTGCATTTTAATGACTGCATTAATGTAAAAATTAAACGAGATACCAAAAACTTCCTCACATTTGTTATTCAATCATGTTCTTTTATGTAAATATTGAAAAATATAATATATTTAATCAAACTTACGAATAAAGAATAATTTAGCATTTAGTCGTATCTGGTTTCAATAAAATATGACATTTAAAATAAGTACCGAAGGTAGATCGTAAAATATGAGAATTATTTAATAATAGGAAATTACTATGAAACCGAGAGAAAGAAACCTGTACAATTTGTAAAAATTATTCAATAAAATTTCCATTGTTTAATACACAGAAATTTCCAAATATATAAGCCACTTTAACTAATTATCATTACAAACTTTCTTTCTACAGAGAATTATTAATATTTATTAGTTTCAAATTTTTACTTTATATAAGTGTTATCACATAACTGTTGTAAAGAGATAGACAGAAACTTTCAAATATCTATTAGAAGGGAATATGGAATTAGTATTACAAAATATAAAAAGTGTGAAGACGTTTTACGCTATAACATAATGTTAATCTTACTATATACTAAAGATAAATCTTCTCAGATGGTGTCTAACATTTTTTTAAAATTTATCAAATTAAAAAAAGTAAAATTTCATATATATTTAAGCCTGACTGTATTCATACAATTTCAATTTGGAGTACGTTTTTGTTAATGTGGTCAATTTTTAATTTAGTACAACGTACGGTCATTAACAAAATTAAAAAGTTGCAGAATCAAAAATAAAGAATGTAAGTTAAAAAGTGTTTGGCATTTAAGTACTAATAACTGATTGGTTGAAAAATTTTTCAGTAAAATTCACTTTCGTTATTACAGTTCTGCTTATAGGCTTGATTCGTGGACGAGATCACCGGAACGAGGTTACTGGAGTTATACAATCCTAACGGTTAGATACTTAAATTCACTTGACTTTACTGCTCTTTTCACCTACTTTTGCAAGTGCGACAAGCAGTCAGCATTATCGTTGAAATCATCCGATTTATGTAAGCGAAATAAAACGTTCTTGCCATATCTAATCGATTCGAAGCTTTTTTACTTTTTAAATTAAACCCACAGAATTTGGAAATTGTTTGACACCCTGAAATTAATTAAATTTGCTAATGAAATTCCCTAATTGAACATGTAAGCTTTGTGCTTTAAACACTTGTTGAACTTGACATCGTGTTAGATATGCAACGAGCATTCACAAAGCTTATTTTTTCTAATTGTTCATTGTCCTCATTATTTGTTATTAAATAATTATTATGAGGAGTTTTGATGGCTGAAAGATGGTAAAATTCGGATAATTATATTCAAGTGTTTGTTTTGTGAATTTTACATTTGCTTTCAAATTCTTAAGTTGTTTATAATGGTAAGTTTAAGTTTTTAATCAATAGAGATTCAGTTATTAGGTTATTTCTTGCAATTAATGTGGGTGTTTGAGTAGTACGGTGATAATGTATGACGAATTTTTGAAAGTTCATGGGGATTCTTTAATTTTATGACAAAAAAACGTTAAAAAAATTCTCAATCGCTTAAATTTTTCACAGTTCTAAACGGAAAGATAAAGTTCAAAAATTCTTAATTCTTAATTAAATGGTTTTTAAAGGTCTGATTAAAATTACAGATATTTTCAAAAATGGAATACATCACATTACAAAGTAAAGTACCTTTTGACAGTAAACAAGTTTTAATTCTCTGTATGTACAATTATTTTTCAAAGGTGATAGCATTATCACGAAACCAGCGAACAAAAATATTTGCGCTTGTTACAAGATAACACGTTTGCAATAGTCGTTAAATAGTGGATTTAATAAAAATATATCAGAGCTATAAAACAGAGTGTAAGTGCGAGTTAAAACTAAGTATATGATTTAACTTTGTTTTTAAATTCGAAATTTTTTTATTTTAATTTTTTTTAATGAAATTAATTATTTTATTTTTATTATTTTGCATTTTATATACGTCTTAATGAAAATTAAAATGAGTGGAAGTAAACCGAAATGTGTAGAATGGGAAAAAGCACAAAAAATTTTGCTTGTGTTAATTTACGGTGGTTTTACCAAGGCCATGCATGGTGTTAAAAAATAGAACTTTCTATATGTATTACGAAGTAGGTCTAGTTTTAATTATTAAAATATTATTAACAGTACTTTATTCTATATTTTACTTTTAACACACTTGCTGAAGTAACTACAAATTTTTACATTTTGGAACTTTCTTTGAAAATATTAGTTTAATGAATTTGAAGATAGTTTACTTGTTTGAACTTGGTTTATATTAAATAGTATGCTCTAGATTACTTTGAAAAAATTACGTTATTTAATTTTTTATTTTCTCGAGATGTATTTTTATTGCTTTTGCCCTAAATGTAATGAGAGTGAAATATATATTTTGTTTCATGTCATCACCGCCAAAGTCGACAGTAATTATGATTATGAAATATCTGATATTAGTTTGTGGATCCCAATAGCAAAACCCTCACTAGAAACTGAAAAAATATTATCTTCATTATTAGTTAGCAAATCTAACTTTCTTTGTGGATGGAATGCACTTAACTGTTACCGTAGTAATTTGTGGTCTTCTGGAAGTGGAAACTGGCGCGTTGTAAATAATCAAAATAAAATTTCTGGGGTTTTCATAGTTTTTTCTAAAGCTGAACGAAATGATAATTTTACCAAGACAATGATGCTTTTTGATAATATAAATTTGGAAAGAATAAATATTAAAATCAATGGTACCCAATATTCTACATATGTGTATCAGGTGAATAATGAGGATTTACAACGTTTGTACGCTGCGTTCCTTTCATGTAATTATGAGAAAGATTTGACGAAGGCACGTCTGTTAGTTATAAAGAATTTTGTAGACTCTATTTAGTTGTTGAAAACGATGAAATTTTATTTAGAAAAACGAAACCTTCCGAACTAGAAGTTAACTGGACATTAAGAGATTATCAAAATAAATATTAATTACTATATACATGCTGTAGTTGAATCACAAAGAATTGTAAATATTTACTTAGAAATGAAGTAGAGAGTTTTTTAATTAAATATCTAAATGAAGGATTATAGAATCTTAATCAAATAAAAAAACTCCAAAGTTGTAAAGAAAACAAGATATGTTCTAATATAAGATACGATTTAACAGAAAGACCAAATAAAACTATTAAATTAAATAAGAAAATAAGAATTGCGCGTCGCTTGTGAAGGATCTTTAGATTCGAATTTTTTCCTCTATAAATAATGGCAATGAGAAAAACTGAATTATTGAATTTAGTGGCAAATAAAGAATTATTTTAAAGAATTTATCCAAATAAAGATATTAGTGTTTGGAAGGAAGATAGCATAACATTAACTCTAAGTAATGATACCGAGCAAAGCATACTGTACTTAACAGAGCATGGTTTAAACTTAGACTACTTAAACTTTTTAGATTTGTTTAATACTGTTTCATACTTAATTAAAACAAATCAAAAGTCTGATGAAATCAACTCAGAGATCAAGTCAGAATTAAAATTCAATCGAGATGTTTTTTATTTTAGATCTGATGGAACCAAGTTCACAAGTGTTAATTTAATATTTGAATCTGATAAATCGCAAACCTAAGTTTAAAAATCAGTATTATTATTATTAATCAATTATAAATGAAAAAATACTTCGAAAGAAAATGTACGTATATAGAAAAAGCTACATACATTTTTATAAAATGGAAATTGGATTATTTATCAGTAAATTATTATTTAGTGCATCTGGATTACCGTCTTTAACTCTGCCTCCACTGGTTTGTTTATGTCTTGGCTCTAGGGTAATAGAAATCTTAGATAAGAGATT
>QDEB01132679.1:0-10605 GCA_004193795.1 Asbolus verrucosus | reverse complement strand
ATATATATACATATATACATATAGATACATATAGATCACAGATTTTTAAATTCATTTTTTGCACGTGGTGTTTTCGTAGATATTATATATTATGTATACGGCATATTTTTCCATCAGTTATCGACTTGCTCAAAATGGTTGTTTATATTAAAGCTATAAATTTGAATTTTGGAGAATTACAATAATTGAGAAAGGGGTACAAACTAATGTTGATAAATTTTTTTTAACATCATAAAATAAATATTTTATATAAAATTACTATAAAAAAGACAATTACTGACGTAAAATGTGTAAATTAGTTTGTAACATTCATAATAAATATAGTTATAACCGAAAACAATTTAGTCAAGTTTCTACTTGTCGACTTGACACTTCGTAAACGTAATTTTAAAAATAATTTGCATGACTTACTGAATTTTACGCTTTTAGTCCAACATATTCAAATTATTAAGGTGATTAAATTCAAGATGAAAAATTGAAATTTAAGTGGTAAACTCATGTTTTAATTATTTTTAAACAGTGTTTCTTAAGACAAAGTTGTTTTAGGCACTTCTTAAAATTTGCTTTCAAAACTTTTTTATTATCATTTATTACCTAAAAACGAAAATGGCATTAACATCGTAATACTTTTATTTTAACTATCAATATATTTCACATGACCCAATGAAGAAATGAATTTTTTCGATTCAGTATCGTGGATCTAAATGAAATTCAGTAGAAATATGTTAAATGTCCATTACCATTTCAGTGTACTACTATTGAACAAAAATTGTTTAAAATGACGAATAAGGAAAGGTTACGAAGAAAAAAGAATGCGAAAAACAGAAGAGTTTGTTGTTCAACATCATAAGATATATAGGAACAGCAAGAATTTGAAGATAGATTTTTACAAAAAGTTTTGTTGGAGGGCAAATTTAAAAAAATATATCAATTATGGGGTTTGACTATTTAGAAAATACTTATAAATATTTTCATTCGAATCACTTCTAAACATAACTGAAATAATTTTAAACATGTGCGATAGAAAATTTAACAATTTTTATAAATTACCCTTAAAAAAATGTCACGTAACGACGTGAAATATTTCAAGTTGATTCCAGATGCCACACGTACATGCATACTTTAAAAATAGAAATGATTCAATATGTGTATGATTTTTTAAAGTTTTATTAAAAACATTATTCTAATTATTCATGGAAACCTAAAATGGCTTAATACTCGGGATTAAGCATGAAATGTCCCTAGTTTTCTATTTTTTTATTTTACGCTTGGAAAGAAGTGATAACAACAAATTTCCCAATTGATTGTTTCGTCCCCGTATCTCATTCAATAGTGTAACGATGCAACAGGTGATTTCGCACCATTTCCTCCCTTCTACCCCGTTACAACTGGCAGAGGGTCGTACACGAGGCCGGTCCCTTCTGATCGCCCGTTTTTGACAGTAGATACGAACTCGCGTTGGGGTTAGATAGTTGGTAAAGAACGGTGCTCCGAGGTCGAATTTAAATTTTAAATCAAATGGTGGTTTATCACAACTGCATGGGTAAGTCGGCTTTTTATTCTTGAAATTATTATGTTTGACATTTCGTCATTCCGTAGAAGAACAAAATTGAATGATGTTCAAAACTGTATATGAAGATTTTAACGTCTTTTTTGATTTCGAAAAATATTCTTTTACAAAATGTCGTACTATGTGTCTTTGGGGTTGTTACCGTTGTGGGTTTTTCAGCCCCACTTAATCTCGTCAACCGATTTTAATGAAATTTTTTGACATAATATATGATAACAAGAAAAGCGTTTTAAAAATGTTATCTGTTAAAAAAATATAAATGGTGGGATGTTAAGGACAAATACATTTGTTTTATTTATTTATTTTTTTTTATCAGTAGAACTTGATATTGCAATGGTCGACCTGGTTGACGGTCATCTTTTCATGATACAGATTAGGATTCCAGTCAGTCTTCTTACACGTCATTTCCCCATGTACTATGTTCGCGCCGCTAAACATTAGTATCAAGGGACTAACTCTATGTTGGCTGTGCCGGATCTGTACTTATCCTAATTTAAATCGGGGGAATTGTTCTTCGCGTACCTCCGGCTCCACAAAATACAAACTATGTAAGCGCATTCGACTAAAAAGATAAACTAAATTTAAGGTCTACGATTAAATTAGTACGAATGCAATCGCAACTAAAACCAGACGTGTTGTTGCAAGTTGAGATAAGACACGGATTATGACATGTTTGGAAATTGTTGGATGTAATGGTTCGACAAAGGCAATAAATGCAAATTTTCAGATCCTGATAGCAACAATTTTAGCGCACTTTTAGTGTTTCAGCTGTTATCCGGGACGTTACATTTTTATACGAGAACGTCTTGCTTTTGCCGCAACTTTCTTTTTGTTCCTGTTTCTCACCTAAACATTCTTTAACAAAATTGTTGAAACGTTCATGTTGTTCGCCTTGTAACTTTGTAACACAATGAAGTCAAGGATCTTACTTTATGTTGATACATTCTGCAAAATAACATGTTGATTAAAAATTGTACAAATATTTAAAAAAAAACACCTCCATATTCAATATCTGAAATGTTTCACCGATTAATTGTTTCATAATAATAAATTCATGTTTCTGTGATCTTTTTGTTTTATTGAGCGTTTATATATATCCGTATATTTTTTAATTATTTTTTGTTATTGAAATACACATACAATGAAGGATAAGAGGTTTTTTTGTGATACATACCCACATAATAGATGGTTTCACCAGTAATAATTTGAAAGTTGGAATTATTTATTAAGATTAAGAAAGAGCATTCATACGCAAAAAAAGTAACAGGTGCATATTGAATCCATAAAGAAATTTAAGAGTGTTTAGATTTTAAACACCCTTTAATAAAGTTTTTATTATTCCTGATGAAATTTAGAGTTAATTTATTCTTGGTTTCTGCACGTTTAAGCAGACACCAAAGTGTCGAAAAGATTTTTGCCGTTTCGAATCTCATGATATCAAGGTGAAGATTTTTATGTTTTTTGAATTATATTTTCGTATTAGAAACGAGTTTCAGAAAAAATTCATTCAATTATATTAAAATGTTTTAAACTACTTGCTTATAAACTACATAAAACATTTTGATTATGTTTAAATTTTGAAAGAGATTGGAAATATGGAAATATGAAACATCGAATGGTCATATAAAGTAAAAAACAAAATATCTTATTAACAACCACTAGAAACTTGATCATTATTTTGAGAATAATTAAAAATATGCACTATTCGGTTGTCAGTTACTTCCCGAAATGACAATTATTGCAAGTACTCACTAACTTCATCATTTGATAATTTTATTACTCTCATCTAATTATTTGACTACCATCTTTCAAAGATTTTTACTTTTAAATAATCCCAATTGAGTACATTATCGTAAAATTATGAATGATTCAATTTGTATATTTCTAATAAAAACGAATCTCGAGTGTTGGTATTATGGACAGTGGACCACCTGTACCGATGGAAGTGATATCATATTTTGTGGACGACTATAATAATAGACCGCCATATGTTTACTAAATAAACTTAAGAGAACCGCTCAGCAAATTTATTGGAATGTTGTGTCCGAACCACTTAACAGTCTTCAGGGTGGTCCGTTCCAAGCATCGTAGTGGACGGTGCCTACATGGAATATTTTCGAACCATAGGGTATAAACCCTGATTTTTAGCAATAAACCTANNAAATAGTGAACTCGTGAAATAGCTGAATACCATTCTTGGTTTAATTTTTCCTAGCTTTACTCGAGTTCGCTAAGCAACAAAGTTTTGCAACAATCAGTAAATTTTACTGATAAAATTAGTCCACTTATATTATACATGTTATATAAGAAAATATTATCGGTTCCTCAAATCNNTAAGTATGGGATGTTCATTTAAAAAGTGCATCAAGTCGCCTTTGACTTTTTGGTAGACGAAGATGCCGCAAGAACGGAATATGCTCTCTTATATCAGAATTCTTGTGGCATCTTCGTCTACCAAAAAGTCAAAGGCGACTTGATGCACTTTTTAAATGAACACGCGATACATATACTTAGGTGTTCTAAAATGTGAAATATATATTGTTGGTCGGATATAATCCTGAAAACGTAATAGAAAAAATTAATTTTCTCAAAATTGTTGGGTAGGTAAACACTTTTCTCAAATATTAAAAGAAAAAGTAATAATCATTTTGTTAATTAATATTCTGCAAACTTGAAATAACTTAAAAAGTGAAAAACT
This sequence comes from Asbolus verrucosus, assembly GCA_004193795.1. Taxonomy (NCBI): domain Eukaryota; kingdom Metazoa; phylum Arthropoda; class Insecta; order Coleoptera; family Tenebrionidae; genus Asbolus; species Asbolus verrucosus. Next base: position 6,337 of record QDEB01132679.1, on the reverse strand, counting down.
TTCGGAGGTGTCAAATTTCTATAAAGTTAGCATTGGGACGGTGTTATTCTTGGAGTTTCCGCGACTTCAAATCGAATAATTATACCATGGAGTAAGTCCTGGCGTTTTACATGGCAACGAAGCTGATTCTAGATACACACACATTGCAGCAGACAATACACTGGTGAAGATGGTAGGAGGAGATATGGCACCAGCGCACCGGTACCGGCTGCGCGGCTGTGTTGGAAGAAGATGGTTGCGATAAGATGACAGAAAGGTGATAAGGACTCGGTGCGATTCGAGATATCGCGAAATGGGATGAGATCTTATCAGATGATGACGATGGCATGGCGGACTGTCTGCTCGGTTAAGAACGAAGTGAGCGGAAGCTCAAGCCGTGGAAAACGACTCGGTTCCAGGTGACGCTTTCGGAAAATGATAATAATAAAAAACAAAAATACATGCAACGATTACGCAAACACGTGTCAAATACTAATCAAGCCAAATATTGACTGACAAATATCATCGTTTATCCTGATGTTTGTCAAAGTTTGGTGTGTTCTGTGTTGATATTAAAAAATGTGCTGATCGCTCAATACAGGCTTTTATATTTCACACAATTTAATTGTTGTAAACTTTAGAAAAACGTCAGATAAGAATTTTATTTGTAAAACGTATTTTACGGCATTTTTTATTTGTTTTGGTTTTATACATGCACATGAAAGATAACTATTTATTTTTGATCATTGATAACGACCATGTTTATCAGTTACGTGGCTTATTCATCCCTTGTTTTTATCCCAGTTATAAATTACAGTGTGGTCGTAGATACACTTTCATATGTTCAACTGATCGAATAGCAATCTCTTTAAAATTACTGAGAATAAAAATAAATTACCAAGCTTGTAACAGTAATTATGTTGAAATTGTGTGGATTTTTTCCAGTTAGTGGGAAAAAACTAAAAATAACTTAATTATTTTATCTCATTTATTAAAATTAGAATTTAAAATATATAGACAACTAACAAACGAATATTTTATTTTTTTAAAAAACACTATTAATTTTATATCAGAGACATTGGAATGGGTTAGCTCCGCTGAAAAAAGCTCTTCACGCAGATAACATCATGATTCTAATTATCGATGTCTGCAGACATCGGACTTTTCAAATTGGTTTCTACTGCCATTACAAAAATAAAATTCTAGGAAATCTAGGAAAAAAATTCAAATAAAAAAATCCTTTATAATTCCAGCAGTTAAGTTGCAGATTTCATTTTTGAAAAATTTTTGACAACATTTTCTTGTTTAAAATGGTAATATTATTTATAGTGGAAATTTTTTGCTACCTTTTGCACGTTAACAACATTTCGATAAAGATAATCATATGGCGCGAGAAAAGACACTTTTTTAGAAAAGTGCATTGAAAATTATTTAAAAGAAAATGTGGAAAGAAATGATATTTTTTCCATATTTGAAAATGTGCATTGAAGTTTAAAAAAGTAAGCACCTATTTGAAAAATTAATTTTACAAATCCGTTTGCCACTAAGATACCGTCAAAAACGGGAAAAAGCAAAAATTTCGAACATAAAAAAATTCAGTTTTACTTTAATTTAAAGAAACCAAGAAAGAATATTGATCAAGATTTGTGGCATAGATATTTAGATCAGTGCCGTGCAGTTTCTTGAAATGAATAATCAGATTTTTAGGAATGAAAATTTGTATTTAGTTTTCCTGTCAAAATTACAGTTTGATCCAATTAAACGTTGCTGCCAACTGGGTAAATAGAATTTATGGACAAATCCTTCATTATATATAATGGCATTTGCAAATAATAAATTATAATAATTATTGTGATTTCAAATAATCACAACCGTGAGGTGGAAAATTTTTAAATTATTTTGAAATATTATGTTTCATCGTTTTAAAAATATGAACAACACATTAAGTGTAATTTTCTTTTCATGGAATATATTAAGATTTGTGTAACGTATTTCATTATAGTAATGATAAATATAATTATATGCAACTAAAAATGTTGAAACAGAATTTCTCTGAAATGATTAAAGATAAAAATTAAGTGTTTTATCTTAATGATTTGATTTGTTATGTTAAAAGAGAAAACTTTTTCTATCTAAAATATCGCATAAGTAAACTAAATCAAATTCCTATCAAATTTACGAATAAATCTATTAAATTGAAATCAGTCAGCTGTGTTGCTTACAATTTTTAATTTGACAAGTTGTTCTCCTCTTTTTTCTTCTTCTTTCTGGAAATCTGTAAATTATTATTTATCAGTTAATTTTTTTTTCATTGATTACTATTTCTGCCATGTAAAATCTTCCAACTGTTGAGTAATGAATATATATCCAGAAGCAGAAACATTGTATTTAATGTTTATTATCTTCCTCCGTCTTATTCAGATGCGAAAAAAGGTATTGTTATGTTCTTGTAATATAGTGTGAAAAACACTAAATATCGAACCATGCTGCAACGATCAGGTTTAACCCCGGAAACTTCCTTAGTCTCCATGTGCATAAAGGTAATTATTACTTGGTAGTAATACCCATAATGGTAAAATTTCCAGCATGATTGCTGTGTCACCGGGTGTATGGCGGGACCGCTTCTCTACATTTTAATAATAATAATAAATACATACTTATTTAACAAAACGTTAGTGAAATATATATATGCATTTTTTATTTAACATTGCATGTGTATGAATGACGTAATCAAAAGTTTAAATGAGCATAATATCAACGAAAATGAGATAAAAGAAGTTAAAATGACTTACTAATATACACAGGAAGGTGGAACAAGCAATTGAAATAGAAAATTCTGAATATGGCAAAAAATATACAGAAAAAACCCACAAATGTTTTGCCTAGTGAAAGATAAATCTAAAATTAATTTATATAAACGCAGAAATAAACAAATAATTAAAAAGTTTTTCATCGAAAATTGCAAATGCAAAAATAATGAAAGACAATGACGGAAGTATTGAAACAATTGTTGAATGAAGTTTTGCATGAGTAAAAAATTATGTCATAAATTAAAATATACCTTCATGGCCCATTTTCGCTTGTAGATTAGCCGAGAGCGAATGGTGATCTCAATCAGTATGTTAATAAATGTTTTAATGTTTTTAGTAAACAATTTAATATTTTTCATATTTCTTAATAATTTGATATGATTGTTGTTGATCCGGCAATTCTTTCAATTCTCGTTCCCATTATGCATGACTTTTTGTTGTAAACTTGTGCGAGAAAAATTTTGGTGGAATAACTTTACAATAAAGAATAATGATTTATTGAATGTAACCATACGGACACGTCGAAATTATTTTAAATATTTTCATAAATTCGAGAGTCCTTCAAATAAGGTTGTTCGGTCCTAGAGTGAACAGGATAAATACACGTTATCACTTTGCGCCAGTTCCAGAAAAATACTGATTAATCAGTTTAAAAACTTGCAGGTTTCCAGTAATCTCACGACATCAGAATTGGCCCAAATGTGGTATTTTGTAAACTTCTGTACTTGTTGCTGAAATTATTGATCGCATGAAGGCTGTCACTTCATTCAAGTAATAGTGAGACGAATTGTATTAAATTGGTTGACGTATAAAAGTTTATGTTTTGTTTATGGACTTTTCAAAAGGTGGTAATAGTCCCCTCGTTATTTAAAAGTTAATAATAGACTATTAACAACCATGAAAATGTACATAAAATGTCCGGTAACATGGGCCACGATACTATGAAGAAGAGTTTTATAATTAATTGGGAGTGGATGAGAGGAGGAAATGTTGTGAGAGAGGATATAGTCGGAATTTTAGTAGTGAAACATAAAATCGGGGCGAGGCGGGTAGATGAGGCGGATAAATTCTCCCCCCGCCATTAATAATAATTATTGTTAATATAGTTATTATTTCTATCTGGCATTTAGTTTCACACCTTCGCCGGCTTCGATAATGGATTGTTGTGTTATTAGGTGCTAGTATGATTTATGCGTAGTGTTTTATGAAAAATTCAAGTTCCCCGATGCAGCGATACGATCGGGCCTGGGCTGGCCAAGCTAGTTAAAGCGATAAGATCGTTTCTATAGAGGCCAAATAGCCCGATTCGTTGGCCGATAAGAGTTGGTGCTGGGCCGCGGAATGAAGAGGGGTGCGCCGGGGGTACGTCAGCGATGCATGCTGCTGATAAGGGCCGGCCCGAGCCTTATCACTGCTCATCAATCAGCCAGTAACTGATAAACAAACTCTGCTTGAACGCTGGGGGACCGCTTATCGGCCTCGACGGTTTCAATCTATAAAGTCTGCAGGCACCACCCTGTAACCCGCCCACCCTCTGTTCGCCCACATTCGATTTTAATTAAAAATAAAAAATTGCACTAGAGACGTGTCGGAACCTTGAACGACGATTTTGGTATTTACGAGAGTTAGATGTCTTCAGTATGGAGCGCAGATATTGTATAGGCATCTTGTATAGACATCATTCCAAGATGCACTGCTATCAAAAGTCAATAGAACCCTCCCTAAGCGGATTTGTGTTCTCTAAAAGCGATCTTGTTTCTGGTCTTTTTCAAGCGCTGGAATTAAAATATGTTTTTAGTGTCAAATAATTGTTGATATCATGCAGTGTGTAATCTGACTTGTTTGTCGATATATTTTAATTGATTAGTTGTAAATTTAATTTTAACAGAACACCAAACAACTTTTTTCTTACAAATCATTTCAACTAGATTCGTTTCTTTTTGTTGTAGTTAAAATCTTAACAGCTCAACAAGCGTTATGAATAAGATAACGTGTCAAAAACGTGAAGCAAAATGTAAATTATTCCTGAAGAGAACTTTTACAAAAAGAAATGAATACAGTTTTAACTATATTTGAATGTCATTTAAACATAATATGTCAGCAATTGTAATTGTTTTTAAATTTTTCTATAACGTTCAGTTTTGGCGAAACTTGGGAAAAACAATAAATAGCAAAAGGGAAATCTACTCTTTAAGTAGAGAATTGCGTATTTGCAAATTTTATTTTAGGAACTGTGGCATTTCAAAGGATTCAAATAAAAGTGTAACATCAAGTTTAATCAGATCATAGTAAATTCAGCTCGTTAATAAATACAAATAAAAACAAGTGAACATAAATTTATTTTAAATGAAATTAATCCGCTCCAGTTTATTTGATTCAGAGTAACTTACGATTTCGTTTTAACTTTTTGTACTAAGATAATAAAAGTATTTCTTCCTTCATTTCGAAGGCCACATAATCATTATTAGTTGCTATTATCGATTCTTGCATTTAATGTTTTCATGTTTTGTTCTTATTTTCCTGTATTGTTGGTCTATTTTTTTAATAATATGTATTGCCTTTTTTCGTCTTTATTCCTGCTAAGCCTTTTCTCAATTTTCATTTTTCTGTTGTATTTTCTAATTACTCGCGATTTAGTTTATCTCATCGTAACTATTTTATTTGTATTATTTATTAGGTATATATTATCATGTTTATTTGAGTGTATGTGGCTATTTGTATAATTATTAGTATTATTTATTATACATATCTGAAAATTTGAATTTCGATACCTATCTGTATTTGTTAATAATATGTAAAAATAAATCATTAATGTTTGATTAATAAATATATTGAGTCAATTTGGAAAGACCCCAATAAATGAATTGACACTGTTTTGCAACTTCACTAACCATTATTTAAGAAGTAATGGGCCTAGAATATTGTAAAATTTGTGTTGAAAAAGTATAAGGAAATTGAGTACTTCCGGTTCAAACAGTAGTTTTGGTGTTTCAACTGAAAAGTTAAGTGGTAGTGAAAATTATAATACATGGATACATCGTTTTTCACATACAAGATGTGAAAAAAATAAATAAAACGAAAGCCAAGATACTTTTGTTAATAGAACCGATCAATTATATGCATGTACAAGAAGCGAAGGCTTCAAAAGAAGTTTGGGAAAAATTAGAGAGAACGTTTGAAGACTCTGGTTTGACAAGAAAACTTGGTTTACTTACATCACTAATTACAACAAATTTAGACAACTGTCAAAATATTGAGGATTGTGTGAATAAAATAATCAATGCTGCACACAAATTAAAAGGAATTGGATTTAGAATCTCCGAAGAATGGATTGGAATCTTATTAATAGCAGCTTTGCCCTAGGAATTCAAACCAATAGAAAGTTCTGGGATAAATATTACTGGTGACGCAACTACAACTAAACTGTTGCAAGATGTAAAAAAAGAAGTAAAAAAAAATAATTACGAGTATAATATTATAATATTATAAGAAAGGTATAGGTCCAAGATATTATGAATGCAATCACTTCGGTCACAAAGCCAATGATT
>QDEB01132561.1:23672-35850 GCA_004193795.1 Asbolus verrucosus | reverse complement strand
CAAAAATTACTCCATTTTGTACAAGTAAAATGAAAAGAGGCAAACCGAATATACATTTCACAAAAACCATTGTGAGTAACAACGATTTTTTCAAAGTTTGCACAGTTATTTATACGTAATGATATGGAATTATTCATAATATGAATAAGATAAGAAAAATATGAGAAGAATTACAAAAAGTAAAAGCTTCGATTACCTGAATTATTGGCTAATAAATAACATACATTACGGCAAAACTATCAGCAATTTGGTCATTTTTGAATGAAACTGGTTCTCATTTACCATTATTTTATTAAATTTGTAAAATTTTAAGTGAAAATGTAGGTACCATATAAATATCTATTTCAATGAAGCGGTATCTACATAACGTGCGATCAAAAATAAAATACCTCTGGTTATCCTATGCGACAATGTTTTTGGAACACATGTTGAAACTAATGAGTTCAAGTTTCATCCTCATCTGTCATTTGTGCTGTAATTTTAGATTAACAGCAGAAACTATCTACGATTTATCGATAAAAAACATTGTCGCATCCAATAGCAACCAGAAGTATTTTACTTTAGATCCCATATTATATTAGTACATACTAAAGCACATAAGCTTTGATATTTTTAAATTAATTTAATAAAACAACCAATAATTAATTAGCATTATTAATTAATATTAAAAAAATGGTATTAGTGTTATTATAAATGTTTCTAACATCGTAGTGCCGCCTATAATTCTGATGTACCTATACTGCTATTTAAAATGAATTGATGTGACTATTTGGTCAATTAATAACTAAAAATGTCAAATTGAGAGGCGGCAGATCTATATGAATATAATAAACCGCAGTTATCTATGATGTTATAAACCTTTATATCTTCAATGCATGTTCTATAGTTCAATGCATTTGCATTGAACGATAGACGGCATACCATAAAGATTAATTTAATATTAAATATTTCAAAATCTATTTTATCTACTTTTGAGTCATATGAATTAAAAATTCTAAAACAATTTTTCTTCTTCAAAACATATTTTATAACATTTTAATAATATTCGTAATTGTATTTTTGTTTTTTTTAAATTATTTTTTCAAAGTAAAGTTAGAATAATTAATCAATCACAGATCCACACGATATGAGATTGTACGATAATGGGATTGTAAATTACCGAATCTAATTAGCTACGAGTCATTCCCAATTCTTCATATCTAACGTAAACGCACGGTATTTCAATTATTGATAAACATAACCCTGAACATTTAACATCAATCACGTTTTATCGAAAATTTTCGAATAATGTCATAACTGGTTTGTTTGTTATGTTAACAAAATGCAGATTTTGCGTTAGTAAACATATAATTTGTAAGAAATGCACATAGAAATGTGTATTGCGCGATATGTGAATAATTTTTCTTTGTGACGTTAGTTATGTATAGTTCAGTCCGTTTATTTATAAGTGGAAAATAACTATTTTCATTGCCTCCTCTTTCATTTTTGCATAAACACAGTAAATATACCTGTTGTTAATAAAGTGAATAGCTTATACCTAAATTCATAAAAGTTTTCCAATGGCATATCAATCGTAAATGTCAAATATTTAAGGGTTATGAAAGTCGACGAGACAACAAATAAAATGGAAGTGGACCTCTCGGACGAAGATTATGTCATCCAGCGAGCAAAAACAGCCCTCAGAACCGACCCTTTGTCTGCCAAAGCATGGATGATAACCGCGAAAACTTTATATCCTAACAACTTTGGAGTGCAGGTATTTTGAGGTTATGTTTATGTTTATATTTCACATAGCAAAAATTCTAGTTTGAAGCCTATTGCATCGAAAAAAATGCAGGACACGTTAAAGAAGCGGCCAAATGCTTCAGTGACTTGTAAGTGGTGTGCTTGAAATTGGCTCTTTTTTGAAATAACATTTTTAGAATAGGAAAGTTCCAACAGCAGCCTGAACTGTGGAAAGAAATTGAGAATGTAACATCAGCCCTACGAGCAGAAAGCGATACTAATGACCCAGAAAAACAGTTTTTGTGCGAAATGTTCAAACACATCTCATCAGGTAATGCTCATCTGTTTGTTTGTTGATCAACATTACATTATTTTTGCAGATGTACAACACAAGTTGCTGTTATGTACAGCAGATCATTGTGAGGATACAATGGAACATTGCAGATTGCTTCTCTTGCTTTTGCAGAGGTTTCCAACAGCCATATCTAGTTATGGGGTACTTAACTTTTATTGTTGATTTCTTTTTACAAAATTACTACTTGTTTTAGTCTCGGTTAGTTGATACTTTAATCAGTGCAGAGAAACATAGTCATGATGGCAGTTTCCCATTGAACGCTTATAGAAAACTTTTAGTTTGCGAATTATTGCCTCTTCTTGCTAATGAAAATGCTAAGGTTGATTTATCCCCAAAACTGTTACAGAAGTTGTTATATAAAGCTGTTGAATTTTATTCTTGTTCTCTGGGCCTTTCACCAGGAGTTTCTCAAGTATTGAGTTTTATTTTTTATTTGTAAAATTGGAGTAACGCTAATTTTTACAGGATGCAGATTCAAAAATTGAAGATCCATGGAATAAACTCTTTGCAGTTATTGAATTCATTGGTAAACAGTTGGACTGGGAACATTATTTAGTGAATTTTAGTAACAATTGGTAATAATTAATTCCTCCCCTCAGAACAGTCCAATAATTAAGTATTGCATTCTCAGGTCCAAAGAGAGTTATTGGCAAAAAATTCTAAGTTATTGTCAAGCAAGAATTGGCAGTTTAGATGACAAACAATTACTGTTTTGTTCATCAATATTTTTCCTTCATTGTCTGCATGAGTATTCAGCAAGTCTCACACCTGAGTCAAGCCCTGGGCAACCGCAAAACACTTTTATACTTGTTGAAGCCTTCATCGGTAGAAATTTAACATCTGTTTGAGTTTCATTATGAATTGTATGGTTCAGATTCTAGCTTACCAAGTCCTGCAACTGAACCCAAAAGCAAGAAGCGTAAAAGTGACGATTATCATTATCCATACATATCAGTGGAAAAACCAGAACTGAAAAACATTCACAGTAATTTTTTGATGGCCGCCAACTGCTGGGATTTATTCCAGTCTTCAGAACCATTCCAAAGAGGTAGTATAACGATCATCTTACAAGCAGATTAATAATCAATGATTATTTCAAGAATTCTTAATGTTGAATGGTTATTTAAAGTTGGAATCATGGTTCACGAATTTTGTTATTGATTACGCCATCTACAAGGGCAAATATGAAGATGCTTTGGTCTACCTTCAAAAGATCAACGACTCAAATTTACTGTTAAGCAAATATATCAATATTGCAGGAATTTTATATTTGAAAAAGAATTATAGGGTATGCGATTCAACATTTTCAAAATTGGTTGTAACTTCTATGATTTTAGTCTTGTTTTGAACACATCCTTCTAGCAATTCCTCTTTTGCCCAGCAGTAACGTCGGCGCCTTAAGCAACAATTTAATTGTTGGAGGCAGTCAAAGGCACTTACATTACTTACCACTGACATACACAGCTGTTTTGCAATATTTTGTGAAAATTCTCTTGAGATGTATTAAAGTGAGTATACTCTTAACAAAATAATGTTAATAATAATTGTAATTAATTTAAGGAGAACATGGCCAAACACAATTATAGCGAGTTAGCCATTGGTCACATTTTAACCTTGGTACAACTAGACTGGCCTCTTGAAGAAGAGTTTGTACCACCTTTAATGGAGCAGATTCAGCAGCATGGTTCATTTAATTATGTTCTGTTTCAGGTAAGCATTATTATACAGTGTGATTGTTTGTAAAGATTTTTTTTGTAGAACTACATCATTAATGTCGATATACTAGAAGAAATAACGTATTTGTGGACAAATCAGGGAGGGCAAATTACTCTAGATATAATCCCTCACATGGGGTAAGACTCTTTGTGATAATTAACAAGAGCGTATATTTTCATAATAATTGTAGACAGAGGAGAATAGGGACTAGAGGGGCTGATAAGGGGGCCAAAGAGGAAATTAAGCAAATAATTAAACGTCAAGTTGCAAGAAGCAATGAAAACGTGAATGAACTGTTGATTAGGTTTATTACACATGAAAGAGAGCTTATTTTTCAAAGTTTAATGTAGTTTATAACAATACAAAAGTTTATATAATTATGACGTTTAACATAACCTATAAAAATTAAACTTTTTAAAAACTGTTACAAGCATGAGGAAGTAACCTAATACTAATTTTAACGAATTCTATTAACGGATTGTTACGTTAGTGACTAAATCTGTAAGAAATGGTAAAAATTATTTTTGGCGCTTTCACACCGACCTAACCTCCAAAAAAAACATAACCTATATTATTATAATAAACCGGGAGGTCATTTTCAAGTTATTTATAAATTTTCATTTTGTAAAAATACATCGGGTCAGGAATACAGGTATTTGAGAGCGGGACCGTTCCTTTAAAACAGGGAGTTTAATTGATGCTTCTCGAAGAAGATGAAAAACTGGGACGTTTTCGGGATTTTTCTTTTGGTAAAGCTCGCCTCAGTATTTTTGGTACGAACCTTCTTCGTGCCTGACGAGTACTGGCAGTCTCTGGAAGTCTCACACAGATTTGCTTTCGGATACGGTTATCTCACATGGGAATGGAAGGCTGGAATCAGAAGCTACATCTATCCGCTGATATTCAGCGGTTTTTACACAATTCTCAAACTAGTGGGGCTCGATGACCCGACACTACTGGTAAGTGAGGGATTTCGTGTGTGCAGTACCGTGAATTTTCATTTTAGATATATGGGCCGAGAATTTTGCAAGCAGTCTTGAGTGCATATGCTGATTTGTGCTTTTATCATTGGTCGGGGACCAGGAAATGGGCCGTCTTCAGCATTGCCACTTCGTGGTTTTGGTTTTATACAGGTTCGAGGACTTTAATTAACAGTTTTGAAAATGCATTGAGCACCATCGCCTTATCGCAGTTTCCCTGGTTGGGCAAAGGAAAAGGTTGGTTATTAATTGTGTGCATCAGAAACAAAACAGTAATCAATGTATTTCAGAAGAAAGTTTGAAATTCATTTGGATTATTGCCCTGCTCTCAACCATACGACCCACTGCTGCTATTGTTTGGATACCCCTTTGTTTTTATCATTTATTAACCACAAAATACAACGTTTTTTCTCTCATTACAACTAGATATATACCCATTGGGTAATAAAAACATACTTTGGTGCACCAACTGAAATTTTCACAAAACTGTTTTAGTTGCATAGTATTGACATTGTCCATTCTGTTGGATAGTGTAGGTCATGGGTCGTTAATTATAACACCTTATGAGTTCCTCAAATTCAACATATTTGAAGATGTAGCCTCTTGGTATGGTTCGCAACCGTGGTTCTGGTACTTATCGGCAGGTTTCCCTGCAATTCTAGGCATTCATTTTATACCGTTCATTTTGGCCACTTTGGTAATTCTTAAGAATAAGGAAGTACATCCTAACGAATTAGCTTTATTGGGGACTATTGTCTTCACTCTGACAATCTACAGGTACCTGTATGCTGTTACAGCATTATCGATTTTTAAAACAAAATGATTTCAGTCTCCTGCCACACAAAGAGTTCAGATTCTTATTATCACTACTGCCACTTGTTTTGTATATTTCATCGAGATTCTTATCAGCGTGGAGCCGCAAAGCCAACAAATTAATGCTGTGGACAGTTGCAGTGATACTGTTCGTAGGAAATGCAAGTCCTGCGTATTATCTAGGCTTCGTCCACCAGCGTGGGACAGTCGATGTGATGGAGCCGTTGAGGGAAATAGCTTTTAAATATCCAGCCAACACCAGTCTGTTGTTTTTAATGCCATGCCACTCTACGCCGTATTACAGGTACACCGACCAGTTAAAACCCCAATTTGAGATGACCATTTCATTTTTAGCCACCTACATGTGAATGTTACAGCAAGATTTTTAACGTGTGAACCGAACTTCAACAAAACAGATAACTATGTAGACGAGGCCGATCAGTTTTATAAAAATCCTAGTCTCTGGCTGCGTAAGCATTACCCAGCAAATGGGACGCTACCGACCCATATAATTTGTTTCGATGTGCTTAAACCGATGATTAGTGATATTATGAGCAGGTTACAGCTTTGTTGTGTTTGACGTTACAGTGTAGTTATTTTGTGTTTGCAGATACAAGACGACGCATGAAATTTTCCATACATACTTCCCCACATCGAGGATCGGTTATCATGTTTTAATTAATGAAAGAGTAGACAGTCGGGGATGAATTTTTTGAAGAAGATAAGGCTCACGATTTCGCCGATGTTTTATTTTGGAATATAAAGTATTTTAAGTTTATTTTGTGTCATAATCACTGCCAAAGTTGTTTGTATTTTAAGTGTATTGTTGTGGTGAAAGCCAATCAGAAATATAATTATTGAATTTGTTCAGTTTGATGATTCAGTTAAATGATAATTACTCAATGAGGTAACTAAATTTGATTAGTTCATTCAACTTTAGTAGCAAAGCATTAAAGAAGACCCTTAGCAGAAAATTCACCCGACATTTATTTTTTAAGCAGAATAATGAAAAAAATTGAAAAAGACTGGATATTGGAATGTTTTTGCCTTATGACATATACAGTATCAATCAGTGACTGCGTTGGATACATGTTCAAAATTTATTTTTGAGAGCCACAAAATCGAATTGTGGTAGTTGCGAATTGATAATAAAACATGCAACAAGTCCAAATTTTACGTCCCCTTTAATCGGATGTGACAACAATTTTGAGTTCACTTACAACGTACGTAACTAGATCTGGTGAGTTTAGTAACTTTTGTGTTGTGATATATTCTTCCTTTTCAACTTTTAAATTTAAAATTTAAAAAAGAATAACTTTCAAAATGATAATTAACTGAAAGCTAAATTAAAAAAATCACCTTTTTCCTTGCAACAGTTAAAAAATTCACTCTTTTGTTCTGATTCTTCTTCACGAGTTGTATATTTCTGCATTATTTCTTTCAGCAAAATACACAACTATCTTTAATTTTCCAGATAACGGACCAATTTAAAAATGAAGAAATGAGGACAGTTTGTGGCAAATGACGACAGTGAAATTCTAATAACCTGAAGATAATAGAGGGTGGAGTATTTCAATATAAAAAAAATGTTTAGCATCATGGCGCTACGGCCTCACCTTCTACATCGGCAGTATAAAAATTAGAGAAGGATGAAATTCCGCAATGACGTATAATAGTTATCTTCTTCTCCACAGAGGTGGGGATATGACCAATATGAAGAGATTTCTATGTCTGAATCATTAATAGTGTTGTTCTGTTTAAGTAAATAAGTTGGAGAGCAAGGTTTGTTTTTAAAACTTTTTTCTAATCAACAATTACATTTCCTAACTAAACCTCTTCGTATTTCTGCAATTTTTTAACAAATTTCATAATCTGGGTGTACCTGCAAGGCATCTGTAAAACTCATTCAATAAAAAAAATGGAAAAACCAAAACTTAAACAATACTCAATTGAAAACACTGCGTCGAAACAAAACCATTGCCATTTCAAGTGCTAAAATTGCAGAATTCTTATCTGTCGGTACGTTTAACATTTTTCCGCAGTTTTACATAGTTGCATAGAATTAATTGTGTTATTTTTAGTTGGGTTTTTCTTTTCCCCGTTATAATATCACGTACACATAAATTATGAATTATTTAACATTCTACTTAATTCAATATTCCAGTTTTAGAATTACTAAAATAGATACCCTTAAACAAGGAAAATGAAGATTGGAATACGACTCTACTCCATTTTCGGAAGCGTAATTTTGACCTTGTTCCGAAATAATTTTAAAAAGAATGAAACGTCTTGAATGTTGCTCTTATTATTGCCCAATCGGCGCGGTTACACTTGTGATCTTGTTATCAATGAATTGATAATGTTATATACCAAGAACAACAAAATTCCCCAGTTAGAATGTAGTAGATTAATTCCGCAAACTCATTTTCTACTTATTGTTTTTTTTATGATTTTCCAGAAAAATGAAGATTTTAATTATACTAGCGCTGACTTCAGCTGTGGCCATGGCCAATGAAGCTGCTTTGCAAGAATTCGTTAGAGGCAACAACTTGTTTACCGCCGCTATCTATAAAGTAAGCATTACAATGCCATTTACATACAAATAAGAAACTGGTTTAGGTATGTAAAAATAAATCATTAAAATATTTATTAACTGAAATCTCGCCTGTCACCGTAAATGTACAAGAAATCGAATAATATCGCACCTACTGGACGGTCAGTGACCAAGGACATCGCAGGCGATGATCCTCGCGCCAAAAAAACGGCTCGGAACTTCATCCATGGTTAAAATTTAAAAAAGAAATCGTTGCCGAAAGACCGGTAGTCCGCACAAGCGGTGTTGGCGACGAGAACGTCCACCGGAGCGAACAATATTCTGAAATTGGTCTCGTTGTAGTCCAAGCGCGAAATCAGAAAATTCGACATCTTGTCGGACAAGACCCAGACGTAACCGAACCTGTCGATTTTGATGTCCGATGGGAAAATCAATTTGGTTTCGTCTTGGTCGACTATGTCGATGGCGTTCGCTCCGTATCGATTGATCGCCGAATTCCAGCAACCGACGGCGTTCCTGTCGATCAAATTCATGAACTGAATGCCGTAATCGTCCATCACTTTCGCCGTCACGTGGGAATTGGGCCCCCTTTCCCTCAAGGCGACAAAATCGTGATAGCTGTTGTCGACTTTGGAGCTGTTTCGCAGAATTCTTGTCGATACTGCGAATTCCCTGTTGCTAGCCAGCGGACTAAAGTAGAGGATCTTCTCCCCCGTGACTAATTTCGGCGACAACGACATGCCGAAAATCCCTTCTTTGTCCCACTGGAAATTTAGTCCGTCGATGTTAAAATCGCCCGCCAGCGGATCCGGCATGAAGTAGCTGTGGCTAAATCTCCAAGAACTGTTCTGCTTCCACGAGTACACGACTAGTCCGTACCCCAACTCGTCGCTCATGTAAGCGAAAGCATCTTCACAATCTTTCCCGATGTCCACCGCTATGTTGGCGATGAAAGTGTTCGGGTTAGTGTCTTCAGGGCGCAGTTCATATCGCCGAAGTCTTTTGTTGCTGGTTAAGTTAAAAATATTGAGGGCGTACGGGCAAGGATTTTGAGTCGTGTTGCCGATGCCAAAAGTACCAGTATCCAAGACCCAAAGCCTGTCGCAAGAATCTGCCTTTATTCGGTAAACTGTAGACAAGCCCGAGTTGCAGTTGGCAAACTCGTTGGAACGCCAGTCGGGATAAGGCTTCAAGGGTGGGCTTTTGTCCTCCGTGTTTTGAAGAGAGATGTAATTGAGCGTGGAGGGAACCCCTGAAATGACGACGTGAAAATGAACAAAGTCGCGTTGGTGTTTGTTGTTGGGCAATCGTTTATTAAAATTCACGCCCACCAAAGCTGGGTTTAATTAAACACAAATTAGCAATTGTTTAAGACGTATTACACCCACGCAATAACGGCCTCGGGCGTGTTAAATAAAACTACCAAGAACGAGCGAGATTTGTTATTTTTATTTTTAGAATTAAAAATATCGGATGATCGAAATAAATTTTTGATTATGCATTGTTAGCGCTAATATAATTTCGGCAGACCGGTTCAGAGTCATGAAAACGTTTCAACTTTTCAGACATAAAATTAAAAATTTTTAACAAAGACGAAGTTATTTCGTACCTGGTTTCCATCTTGGGACGGTCACAAACAGCTTATCCTTCCAAATTTCAATCCCCACTGGCAGATTATTTTCAGGAATAAATCGTTTGGTCGTGAGTGCCTGATGCCTGGCAAAACCATTGTCGTAGACGTAATCCAAAATAGACCATTTAAATTGTTCTTGAAGTTTAAACGTGCACGTTGTGATTTTTACAAAAATTAAAAAAGAAATTGAGAGAAAACTGATGTTGTTCATGTCTAAAAAAAGATTCTGAGGGGTGGTAAGTACAAGATATGTACTTACTTTTCTTACACTAACACTGAGCTAGTTACAAATTTAATTCTAAATTTTATACATTACTTCCCTCACTGTAACGTGACTAAGCCAATCATATGGAGGGAGAAAGGAAATAAGCTTTAAAAGGATCACAGTGTACGGATCAGTAGAGACAAGTTTACATAAAAAGTTTGCTTCTTCTTGTGGAAAATACCCAATTAACTCAATCAGAAACATGAGTTTGCATTTGTAACATTAGGAGAAAAAAAATTGGGTCATATGATACCTAAACAAACTGGATAGCGTATAACCGGTCAAAATGAAGCAACGTCGTTAGTAAAATTTTTATGACATATTGTCCTTAATCTATTAATTTTTTAATCACCTTAACAAGAATGTTGAAAAGTAAGCAAGCGTAATTAATTAGTTTGACTTGATTGTTTATTCAAGTCTGTGGAAACTAAAGTTATGTCTGGATTTTTTACAGTGTATGAAACAGTGGTGATAAAACTTGATAAGATTTACCTTTAATTTTGACTAATTCTGTGTAAACTAGTAATTGGTTTTCGACAGCGTTTGCAGACACTCTTCCAAATGCAACATTTCAAGTTTATGCTTCCATCCCCATTTAAACCATGAGTAAGTTAAAACCGTACACATTTTGGGAAACGCTGTTTTAATAGATAAAAAGTTAAGGAAACGCAAAAACAATTATTACAATTTATTGCTTAATAAGTCTATCGAAGGTCAAAAGTGAATTTGTATTGTCTCTATACTACGTTTCGCGTAGGTCAGTCATCAGTCTTTTGTTGTTTTGCAGGAAGTATTGAAAGAAAACAATGGGAATTTCTTAGTCAGTCCTTTCTCAGTGGAGACAGTTCTAGCACTGACACAGTCAGGAGCAAAAGATGAAACTGCCGAAGAAATTCGCGCGGGTCTTCGTCTTCCAAACAGCACTGAAAAGACTGAATCTGTATATGCCAGCTTACTCCCAAATCTAAGAGGAAATGAACACTACGCCCTTCATACAGCAAATAAAATCTATGTGAAAAACAGCTACCCCTTAAACGAAGGCTTTAAGAATATAGCTTCTAATGTGTATCAGTCTGGAATAGAAAACATAGATTTCTCCCAGAAGACCGAAGCAGCAGACAGCATCAACGGCTGGGTGGAGAAGCAAACAGAAGACAAAATCCACAACTTGATAGATCCCAAAAGTTTGGGCGAAGACACCAGGGTCATTCTCATAAACGCCCTCTACTTCAAAGGGAAATGGGTGTACCCATTCGAACCTTTGGCCACCAATAAACAAAACTTTTACAAAACCGCCAGCGAGGTGGTCCAAGTGGACACGATGCACAACACCGACTTGTACTACTATTACGAAAGCCCAGAACTGAACGCGAAATTTTTACAACTGCCTTACGAAGGCGACGATGTGTCGATGGTTATCGTGCTCCCCAACGAAAAGGAGGGTCTCGCGGCCCTCGAGGGCCAAATAGAAAACGTCTTCGCCGCCCCCAAATTCAGCTTGGAGCGAGTCAGCGTGTCTCTGCCCAAATTCACCATCGAAAACAAGGTCCAGCTGAAGAAGATTTTGAAAAACGTGAGTCAAATGCGAATTTTCGAATTTCGCTTGATGCTTTTTTTCCAGCTGGGGGTTGACAAAGCTTTTACCGACGAGGCCGATTTGAGCGGGATCGCCGGCAAAAAAGGCGAGCTCGTCATCAGCGATGTCGTACAAAAGGCTTTTATTAATGTTACCGAAACCGGTACCGAAGCAGCTGCGGCCACTGCTGGTAAGAGATGTGCATATTTTACTTTTTTGTGGGGCTTGTGTTGGTTTCTCAAGGCGTTTTCAGGTCAAGCAAACTTTTTTTTGCCGAGTTTGCCTGGTTTGATGGTACTTCGACCCCTCGCATTTGGCTACGCTTTTGTTAATTTTCGGTTTCATTCTACTAATTCTTTCTGACGGGACTAATATGCACTGCAAACATAACTTGAAATCATGTGAACTGTTCAAAAAAATCTCTCCGTGTTACTAATATTGACGATTAGACAGACATCACTTGTTTATTACCAACCGTTTAGCAGCATATTTTAATGGAAAGTAATCTGTCAGTGATTAAATAACCTAATAATTATGCAGCAAATAAGTATCTAATTGCAA
>QDEB01132553.1:0-10993 GCA_004193795.1 Asbolus verrucosus | reverse complement strand
TTTTTAGATCAATAAACAGTGAGCATTTCTATTTTTTTCCAAATTCAATTACAAACTTGCCTATATATTATCATTTCACATGAAAATGAGTGAAAAATAATGAGTGCGCTAATATTAGGTGCAGATTCTGCACCCAGATTAAATAAATTAAATAAATTAAATCAATTTCAAAGGTCCACACAAATCCAAAAGATCCACACGCTCCGACTTCCAGACTTTCTTAAACAACGTTGTTCCTCTTTTTTATCAAAACTGCGTTTAAGCTTTGTGATTGTCGAATTTACAAAATGATATCTCAACAGTAGGAGCGCATAGAAAAGTTTAAAACCCAATAAGGAGAAATCGAACATTTCTTCAAAATGTTTTATTTTAACAAGCATTAATAACAGAATTTTGGCAATAGATGGCACATAAGAGGTTTTTACTTAAAACTCAATCGACAAAAATAATTGCTTGTTGAGAAAGCTTCAAAACATCCAGCTTTTGCATATATTAAGTATACCTACTGTTTTCATTTACTTCTTGAATATATTTTAAGAAAGGAGAAAAAACTCAAATTGTAAAAAAAAAATTGGTATTCGATGTTTTGGGGCAAGATTCATAAAAAGTGCATGATTCATTGTGCGGTAAATCAAAATTACGTATTTATGAGTAGCTGCTTGTGATGTTAATTAGGTTTTTTGTTGAAATCGTGTTGTGTGGAGTGAGGAGATTGTTTTTAATTAAATATATTGGGAGCGGTGTGAGTTGGGGCATTGGATTTTCATAGATTGGCTAGATAATAACCTTTTAGATTGTTGGCTTCTTGGCTCAGCAGCAGGTATCTGTAAGTTTTGTAATCAGAAACAATGGAGCATGGCATGTTTTACGGTAGCATAAAAAGTGACAAGGGCTGTATTTTGAAGAAGAGCGAGCTTCCGGTATCGGTGGTATCGGTAAAATCGACGGTCGAGCGGAGAAATCGAAGGAACGTTCATCAATCCATGTCAGTGTGATCGGAGATGATATCCAATATGGCGTATCTACACCACTAATCGTTGTAAGACATTGATTTTTATAGTTTTACAAAACTAGTGTAATTTATACACAGAGTAAGCTGCATTTATGGATAAAGTTTTATAAGAGGGTGTAAGGCATTCATTTTGAAGCCGGATTAAAAAACTAATTTCAGACTCAATAGACTTTAGGAACACTAATTTCTCACTTCTAAAGTGCAGTTAAAGTAAAATTATTTCACAAGTAAACTCTTTATTTAAAGCCACTCAATTAACTAAATCTATGCAGAAGATAATTAAAATCAGATCCAAAAATGTATTGATTTACATCTAGTTTTTTTGGTAAATGTCAATCGTTTTATAACCAGTAAAGTTTCTTCGGCTATTGACATGGAACTGATATTGCGATAGTTAAATTAGTTTAGTTAAGTCTAGGCGTGTAGCAAGTGTTGTGCTGAAAAGATTAAAGCCATAAAAACTTTTTTGATTAGAAAACTTAAACACCACAAAATACACGGATACAAACGAACCCCTTTTTTATTATTGTAAATTTTGGTTTAGGTCAGTTGGAAGCATTCCAGCTGTAATCTGAGTAAGGCGAGAACAAGGCGGCCTGTGTAAACGCTAAGACACTAAGGTGTAAACAGCAGGGATATTACTAATCATCCGATTGGTGGGTATAACACAACTTAGGTCGTATCTTGCATAGGCAAACGTGGGGTTCGTGTATTATGCCTAAACTCGGCAATTAAGTTAGCAAAACAGGACTATAAAACTATAAACTAATGAAGGGATGCGGTGAACATACAATAGGATATTGAAGAGAATTCCTTCACAACACTATAATTCTCGTAATACTTGTTCCTTCCTAGCTGTCGCTGCATTTACATTGTCAACATCTTATTATGGAATTTGTCATTTTGCTTCACTCCTTCCAAGACAAAGATTTGATTAAGAAATAAAGGAAAACTTGCTCTATGCTCCTGTATAATTGTCTATTTAGTAACTTTGTTTACCACTGCACTTGCACAATATCTTACTCTCAGCTACCGCTAAATTATTCTACTTGTCATCATTTAAATTTCTAAGTAACCCACTCTACTAAATTGCTTCAAATTCAAGATTAAATGTCTGCACTGCTTTCGCAACGGCCAATCTCCTTCATTTATTCTAATCCAATCATATTTTCTTCTCAACAATTTGATCATGCGAACTGAACACAACCGCTAACACACCTTTATTCATTCATTCAATTATGTAGATGCACACGTGGATAATCCTCTCCACGCAATTAATTTCGTCGTTCGCTTCTTAGATTTGTATCTCATTATACAGCATCGACTTTTCCGGGACAAATTGGGTTTTAGCTAACATAAAGTGGTTTAATATAATAACGTAATTTCATCTTGGGGTTGGTATCTGGCACAATCCCAGGTATGATGAATGAAAACCTAACAAACCCTTGAATATATTACTAATAGCTTCTAAAATATTTAGTCGTCCAGACTTGTTAAAAAACTGTTCAGTAGAAACCAACGAGACGGTCTGGAGTGGTTCTTGCTATGGAAAGAAAATCGCAGAAGGGTCATTGAATTAATATGAGTGAGGGGTAACAACCAGATAATGTTGGTGAATTATTAATTATTATAAAGAGCAATATGACGACTGTTTCCATGAAGGGGCAGTAGCTTTTATTTTGTCTGGAACACAACAATCTGGGGGTATTGTATTAAACATAGCAATTCTCTCATGAATTATTTAACTTTTGTAGAATGAACGGAAAAAGTTCTTAAAAAACTTTCTTCTATAATTATTAGATAAAGTACGGTCCACCGGTTTCGTCTTGCGTATTTTATTTTAGGGTTCTTGCATCGTACCCATTGGAAAGCAAAAGTTTGGAAAGTTTAACGCAAGCTGTTATCAATTTATAATGTCCTTCTCTATCTTCTTTACAAATGCACGAATTCATTTGTATCAAAATTTGTTGTGTCGCAGATGTAATGGGATTCAGCGATTTGCATGCAAAGTTAACACTTGTGTCTATGTGTGAGGATGCTGCATATGCGCAGTATGTGTCCCCTTTATCTATCCAAACATAACACATATTCATATACCAAAGTTATATCTACTGTGAGAGCTGCATGAAGAAAGTAAACAGAAAATTCGAATTTTAGATTAGGGATGTTGTGCAGCTGTTTAGGCGTTAGCTTCGAAGAAGATAGAGATAAATCGTGATTATGTTGGATTTTCTTGACCGATGGTGCAGTTTAGGCTGGAGTAAGTTTTATTTTCCTTCCGCGGTTGCAAATGAGGTCTTCACTCCTGTGTCATTTACGCTACTTTGCACGATGTATATTACTAAGAACACCGTGAAGACCCCACTCAACCTGGTGACGTGAAAGTATTCTCCACATTTGTTTGTCACTAAAAATCCCCCATGACAAAGTTGACCTTAATCATTATATCTTTAAGGAGCAAAAAAGTCATTTTATCTTCGGGGAAATCTGCCTACCCATTTCGTTTAATTCTTTAAATATTGTATTTGTTGGGTTTCTTAAAACGACCCGAGAAAGAATTCGCTTTGATAAAGAAAACAAGTTTCAAAGTCAGACAGCAAATATATAAACTTTCTCATATATGAGGACATGGGAAAGTAAAGGAAATAAGTAGAACTCCTTGTAAAGCTCTTTCAAGAAACAATAGTAAATAAGAATAATAGCTCCCGTTAGTCTTCGGATACTATTTGGGGAAAATGTATCATACAAACAGTCTCCCGATATCAAATTAATATATTTTAGTTTTTTTTTTCGTTTTAGCCCAAACCCAAACATCAAAAAATGGACGAATTTAATGTTGTTCATATTTATTGACTCACTAATTTAACATCTTAATTCTGTTAGTATCCCAATAATACTTGAGAAAGCCATTTGACCAAAATTAATCTTACGTGCGAACGGACAAATTTCCTCATCAAAATCGGTGACGGTCGTAAAAGAGCCCGGTTTTACGAAGCATTAAAGATGAGAACAAAGTCGTAACCCTTTCTAACAAGACTGTGGAAGAGAACTAAGAGACCAAGCTCACTTTTAACCCCTTTCCTTAACCCTTTTACTATTACGGCATGCAACCTCCACGATGACCTGTTTCTCCTGTTTGTTAATCTTTTTTAATATGAATTTTAAATCTTATTAAGAAGTTCGTTGGAAAGCAATTCAATTTTTACCGCTCAAAGATTTTAGTTACTGGATACGCGATGCATTTATCCTCGATCATTTTTAGTTTAAAATAAAATATAGTCGTAGGAGTGAGATTTGTCTGGCCTCTTTTACATTGAGAATAGATTTACCAAATGTTTTCGGTGAAAACTTATAGATTACTATTTCCACATAGACTCATTAGAAATGGTCGTCATAAAAAGTTTAAAAGTTTTATTCAGTTTCTCAGATCCGTTTCAAAAGTTGATGTTAACTTGTTTCCGAAAACATTTTTTTCTACTTTATTTATCCTCTTTGTGATTTTAGTCCAATACATTTTGCATGTATCGAATTTGTTTTTTATCATATTGATTTTTTATCTCCTAACTAAAAATGTCTTTTCACTTCTCGGAATTCGTCTTTTTCATTTTCCATTTGAGAATTTTTGAATTGAGGGTAGTTTTACTAAGTTGTGCTCAAGTTTTTGTATCCGAGGAGAAACATTTTCATGAAAGTACGTAGAAAATAGCTGCATATGCAAAATGGATAACTAACTAACATTAATTGGTGTAGTTGTGGTTGGAATGAGAGGCTTCGTATAATTATAAAATGCGACGAATATGCATGTTGCATAAAATCGTCTGAAGTAATTGTAGACCACCCGAGGGCGAAAGACGGGTAGAACATGAATAATTTAAGTTTTAAGTAGGTATGAAAAAGGGTGAAATTTGAAGCATGTAGGATGAAATATCGGCGTTCGCCAGTGAGTTGGTAGTTTTGCTAACAGTGAAATAACAGTTTGGAGGAAATTTAAATAACAAAGGCATCCCTAAGTGAATTTTCATTCATGCGCCAGAGAGTGGTTTTGAAAGATATTAATTGTTTTGTGGACAATCCTCAAACAAGTGACCGAATAATTGTTGAGAAATAAAAGTCATTAGTGCTAGAGGATCAAATTATTTGATAAAAGCCAAAATGTAATTATAATTGAGTAAGTAATCGGTGACCTGGAAACCGGCAACCAAAAATCTGATTGTATTAATATTCATGTGGGGATACACAAATGTTGTGTATGATGCCTGCGCTTCTGGACATTGCCGATAAGGCCTCGGTGTAATAGTCGACAGCCACTGCATTCCAAATATGCCAGATAAACAACACTTGATTTGTTAGCCCTTTCACTTTGAAAAAATATTTGTTGAAACTCCAATGTACTTCATGTGCCTAACACGATCTGTTAATATGCAGTCTCTGCTTTTTACCATATTTATTTTCCTCGATAGTTCATTCCACAATTTACGAGGATCAGATTGCTCAAGGGCCAATTTTTCAAAATTACATCATTAAAACACCGAATGCGCATACATCAAGTCATATTTTTCACGAGCCCTCGTATATCAAATTAGTTTTGTTTAAAATTAATTATTGTCATGTCCAAAATGATAATATATGTGACATTGCAACAAAACGGATATAATTCAATTAGGACTTATACAATAAATCGTCAGCTATTTCCAAACGTGACCCAACGTAATTTGGGTTAAAACTAATAGTTCATATTCTCCCACAAAACTCGACTCTTATCACCACCAATAAAATAAAGTATTTAAAATTCCGGAAGAACCTAATAAAAGTGATAGCACGAGAAATTTGAACATGTTCAGAATTTTTTTTTGTATTCTTCATTATAATCCCAAATAGTAGTTGTGAATAAAATGGTTATAAATCTCAGATTCCGATATAAACTTGGATGAATTTATTTTTGCAATTAGAGTAGATGCTCGTTTAATTCATTTCGGAGGATAAACCAGTTTATTTAATATATTTATTAAAACATATTTGGATATCCGGATCATGTGAAGATTAAACTTTCCCTTAATTGCTTAAAATAATGCTCTTAAAGTTAAGTTGGAAGTTTTCACGCATGAATTAATTTAAGCGGTTTTGCAGAACGTTCCAAGTATGTATTTATGTGCACAAAAGATTTATCTACATCTATTTTAACAAATTTCGCAACTCCCGAAGTACTTTATCAGCTTTTGACGTGCATTTATAGCTCGCAGGATAAATCTAAAAAACTCTTAACGGGGATACTTAAAGCGGATGGCTGATATTAATTACTACTAAGTTATAAAATATTACTCAACTATCTTTACTAACTGCTTTTAAAATGTTCAGCGCACTAGCTTTAAATTAAATTTTTGAGAAAAGTGATGATTCAGCTTAACACACCTCAGATTTTCTTGGATATCAGAAATGGTGTCACGTTTATATCAGTATATCTATTTATACACAGCTTTTGCGATAAATGAAATGACCAAGTGACCATTTTTCCTGTCAATATTTCAAGTCTTTTCTATTTCCAGTTCTATTTCAAGATCAATGTGATTAAATTTGACTTGCTAGGTTCCTCTGATCTGGTATTGTCGCTATAAATTTTCTTCTATTTTTCTTTTCTAAATCATGTGTTAATGCCTTCAATTGTAGTAATCGCGTGCCACCTAGGCGTTCGTCAAATTATAGCTTTTGAGCTTGAATAATGGCACATAATTGCCAGATTCATTTTTCACATCATAAGCTCGCTTTACCACATGACCATGAATAGTAACAATCGGTGCTGTTGTTCTTTGACTTATTTAGGAATTCCGTGACTTATCACTTTGTGCAGAGTAAAAAATTCTCCCATATTTGAATCTGTGCGCAATTTGTTTAAATATATGCCAGTTAATATGCTGATCTAATTTTTAGACTAAACATTTAAGGCGAGATTTTACCGCATCAGAATAAGTATGCGGTATTCTTTTCGTTTTATTCTTGGTCACATACCAATTTCTGAGAGTCGACCTGGTGGGCTAAATCACATTTGCGAACTCGACAAGCTCTCGCCCTTCCTAGTTTTCAGTTTTGAATCAATTTTACTGAATCGGGGAAACCTTCGAACTATAATCAGTATAGATTTTTAAAGACCTCAATATTGCAGTTAATACAAAATCGGATTTTCATGTAATTTCACATTTTAATTTTCTCCCTGTTAATAATTACTTTCGCCAAGTTCAAACATTCTATATATTTTCTCTTAAATTGGGTGTTGAAGAAATCGATCGGATTGTACTCCACGTGGGGGAGGGAATGTTTGTATAAGGTAAGTCGCACATGAAGATTTACGTTAAGTTTAACAATACATGCAAAATAAGCAGAGGCGCATGTTCTCTGTGGGGAAATCTGAGATCTAATATAATAGATCAGAGGTGTTGTCAGCTTTGTTTTGTGTATTGGTGTTTGCTATAGAAGAAACATCTAGGACGCAAAATCCCTGGAGATAGTGCGAAATTAAAGACAGACTTTTCTCTTTTCTGCTACGATTTGCAGATTCCATTGTTTTCTTGTTGTAAATTTAAATGGAGTCGTATCGGCAGGGTTGGTGATATGGATGTTTATTATGCGAGTAGGTTGGAAATAAAGAAGAAACAAATGTCAGTTTATTTCCTGTAATTTTATTCGCGTTAGTGACAATCTTGCAATCGATAATGTATTTTCCCGAATTTTGCTTGTTATTCAAGAAGTGAATGAAATTGATGACAGTTGAGCACGTGACCTAAAATCTGACTAAGGGTGTGCGTTTCTTTTTAAATCTCGCTGGTCTACTACCTATTCTATTTGCCCGAACACGGTTCTCAATTGGCAGTCTGACCAGGCTTTCTTAAGCGAACTAGAACTGTGTTGCAAAACCCACAATCTTCTTACCCCAAGAGCTTACGGTAATGTGTATTTGTACTTAAAGACCCCTAGATAGCAATCTTTCTGCCGCCGGGCTCCCTTTTTATCCTATAGACCTGGCTCGGACGCAATGGCCACCACAGCGATTTTTATCGTTAAATGAAGAACTCACATAAAAATCAAATTGATTTAGGACTCGGTCTTTAATCATCTACTAACTAACAGCCTCTGTCTCTTATACTGCGTAAATTCGACGAAATTTTTGTTTTTATCCGTTCTCTGGGCTGCTATAAAATTTTCACAAGAAAAAAACAATTAAGTAAATTAAAGAGGGCTATTATTGTCTCATAAAATGAATTAAAAATGTTGGAGGCTTTTGACTTTAGATTGTTTTGTTCTACGAATATATAATCGTGTATTGAAAGATTTTACTAAGCTCATACGAATAGATTTCAGAACTAAAAGCGCATGTGAGATCTGCATCTAAATAGGGTTTGCTACTTTGTTATTTCTCCCCCCTTCCGCAAGTTCATATCTGATTAGCCATTTGCACGGAACCATAAAAAGTATCACAGCGTAATAAAAGAATGTCGTCAAAATTGTAAATAACTACCCTGGACTAATTATTTATTTATTCGTTCTTACAACTGCGGCAATTGTACGAGGAAGACTCGAGAAGTTTTTGAGTTATGGTCCAAGTTCTAAATTGAATGAGATGACATTGTAGCGTTTACGCCGGAAAAATGGACTTTGTTCTATTTAGTATGACACGCATAGGATCGGATTTATACGCATTGGGCCAAGGTGCACAGTTGAATTAAGTCTGCCAGGGAAGGTAGTGATAAATCATGGAAAATTGGAACATTCAACATTTTCATTCCTCGCAAACTCGACGAAAAAGAGAAAAGATTCATGATGATTTGGTGGCAATACATGGAGACCAAGTATATTCATTTGACACGTTTGCCCGCTAGATTCATTTCTTTGATGCTGGTAGAATGAATGTAAGAGATTACATCCTCGAGAGGGTCTGACGGAAGTTGTAAACGAGACAAAATTCGATCGTATGAGGATCCTTGTTGATATGGATCTTTATTTTTCTGTTCACGATGGCGTTTGCAGTTATTTAGTATTAAAACCATCTTTCACGTTTTGTCCTCGATATTATCAAAACGCTCAAAAAAGAGCGGTTTTGATTAATTTCAGTTTGGAAGTTGCCTCGTACAATTATAACAAAACTCGTACCGATGACGCGGAATTGTGGTGTCTGTGTAAATGAATATGCTTCATCCAAGAGCTCTGCTCCCCGACTGATATAAAAAGCTCATTTCATTTGAACTAAAGTGTAATATCTCAGAAATACCGGAGCCTGCGACAAAAGAACTTTTCTGGTAGAAATCATCAAATATTAAAAAGAACAGAGAGAATCAAGTGCACTATTTTGCTACAGTGGAATTACCAACAGGGACTGTATTTCATTATGTCACCTTCCAAAATATTTAAAGCTCTGCTCATGTTTGTTCACTCGGTAATTACATTGACTTTACACCGTCATACATTTCTAAAATTTGTGTCTATACTTAATGAAAAATCCAAGTGCTCCATTCTAATAGGAATATTTCTGACCACAAAATATTTTAAAATGAAGAATTGTCTAGGAAATTCCTTGAATTTAATAAAATCTTTTTCTCGACCTTGCTAAGGAAAATAATTTTATTTCTCCTTCGGTGCATGGAATTAGAACATTTTCTCAAAATATGTTACTGAAATACGTTCAAATCTATCAAACTAGTCAATGTTATTATAATAATAAAGAACATATAAAGTTATAGAATAATAAATAAAAACCTTCCAAGAGCTCCTCAAAGGCGCCGCATAGTCGACGATCCAAGTAACTTACGTGTTTATGCTTCTAGAAGCAACTCGGCGAATTTCCCACGTAGAAATTATCCCTCCAAACCGTTTTTAATGTTACCAATTATTGGCATTTAATCTTCCAGACGACGTGCAAAACTTTCTTTAATTCAATTGTGTCTGCCCATGATGGACAAGACATTCTAACCTCAGATTCTACTCATGCGACAGAATTATAAACTGATTGAACGCGACCAAAGCGATGAAATATGTGAACCCAATGTATCCGAAGTAAATAAAACTAGACAGAAAAATGAGAGAAGTGATTAAACTAATAGTTCAGTAGTCACGAAAGTCGAAGCAGGAGAGCCACACTTAGAAGTTTAACGGGGGACCGCAGCAATAGGTCAGCTTCACGATCGATATCTACAGGCTCTCTTGTCTTTCATCTGCAAGCACTGTGTTCTATTTTCGTTTCTAAATCTTTTATTACATTTTACATCGGGCTATAAGAAATTGATTGTCGTATGAATGTGTTAATTTTAAAGCAGATGAGAATTTAAAAAATAAAAGGAAATTGAAAGAGATTGAAAGTTATTTCTTGGCAGCTAAAGGCTACAGCGTCAGAGGCGGCGGACACAATTTGGACAGCATTCAGCAAAAATAGCAAAATATAACTTCTCCATGATTCCGATAATCTAAAAGTGAAACGGCTGACTTTTGTGTTACAGATTTTAATGTGTTTCCTCGTGCTTCCAGTTTAAAATATTTTGCAGTTCTTTGCTGTTCGTATTTTTGTTTTTGTCATTCATTGATTTTTAATTAACATAAAACCGCTTCTATGTTTTTTGTTACACTCCCTCAGTGAGTGTTAGTTTTCTTTGTTTATCTTACTCAATCTTTGTTTAATATATTCTGTTCTCGTTTTCTTTGATTATCTCAATCCACATTTTATCCTCGTACTTCAAGGTTTTATCTTTAAATGTTCTTCTTTTTCCTTGTGTTTTCTTTCGCCTGTATAATCAAGAAAATGATTTTGTATCTTAACAAAGTCGTGCAATGCACAGGGTAAATCTGACATTAACTTGTTATTATCTAATTACACTGTGCTAGCTGCAAAATGCAACTAGGTGGGCACCTGGTGGACAAAACACAGCCGTGTACGTTGAGTCTAGTAATATAAAATTTATTGAAAAGTTAGCTCGCATTTGCTAACAATTGTAATTTGACTAT
>QDEB01132545.1:0-11010 GCA_004193795.1 Asbolus verrucosus | reverse complement strand
GGAAATGTTTCGTCTAAATATTAGCGTACTTGACGTCCAAAATGAGATGGTGTTAAACCATATGGTTTCAGTTGGGATAGCTCGATTTTCGTAGTTTGGGAAAAACCTGTTGTTGCAAAAGTTGTAAATATTTTTCAGATGTTAAATTGTCATTAATAATGAAAGGACCAATAATATGATGACCAATAATACCACACCAAACATTAATTTTTTGCGGACGCTACGAATGAACTTGCTCCATCCAATGTAAATTTTTGTCTGAGCAATATCTACTGCATTTTTTTTTTCTTTATCGATTTAGTACTTTTGAAATAAATAAACTTTTTTCACCAGAAGTAAAAATGTGCCGGAAAGTGTAATTTAAATGTGAAGAAGCAAAAATGTTCTTAATACAAATAAGTAAAAACAATCTATTTTTATTTTAAGATTTCATCTAACTGCCATTGGTTGTATTCGTTGGTTCGGATATTTGCGATACTCCTTTGATTGCCATTCAGACAAGATGAAAAATTACTAGAAACCAACTAACAGAGAGAAGTATTGTTTAGAGATTTTGTTTTGTTATGAAACAATCGTACTACGCCTCGATGTAGATACATATCTTATCACTATTCGTATCATGTGATCGTTTGTTTCGTAGTCATGGTTGGCAATATCAATTAGTTTGTTGGCTTATTTGTTAGGAATACCACGTATCCTACAGAAAGGACACAGGAACTGGCACGAACGTCGCCGCCCACCTTTTCCTAGGAAGTCACGTGACCAATGCCATCACCACCATCATCATCAATAATAACAATCCTGGTGTCGGGATTCGAGAGCCGGTCGCTCGAGCACTCTTCTGATAGACCTGTTGCTCTTCACCATTGTTCTTGTCTTCTTCACATAATGAAAGATTAAATTAAAATAATGAAGAACAACCCAGAACCGCCCGTTGCGAGTGCAACTATGACTGAATCTCAGTCTCTGAAAGAGACATAAAGCGCAACAAAGAGCGCCATTATGTGCAATTGAGACATTCAGTTATTTATTCGTCGGTATGAATACGGCATTGAATCAAAACACTCATTATCTGATCATCGGATCTTAAGTTGGCGGAGCGATGCGTATCAACCGACAACCGCAAGCACCGAGAACGAGTTATAAGGGTAATAATCCAGCCAGACCCATAAACGATTATTACCGCTAACACGAGCACATCTTGCATGTTTGCTCCTAATAATCGTTAACACCGTCTTTAGAACAACACAAAGAAGAATGGAGGAGCGCATAATCCCAAAGAACAGGATTGCCCTGTCACTAATACGACGTAATTGCAAGTTAACACGGCCACGTTCGGAGAAATCTGGGCTAACTCCACAATTAAAACAAGACGGAATTGTGCGACCATTCAGACTTGTTTCTGCGTGTGGACTGTCATTTGGCAGTGTGAGGGCAAATTTGCAAGAGTCGCCCAAAAACACAGATCCGCCTTTGGTCGGCACTGTTCCTCGATATTCAATTAGCGTCCGAGGACAAGTCTCTTCACTGTTTTCGCTGGCGTTGTTCTCAATGACTGTCCGTTTAATTGATGGAAAAACGTCAGTCGTAAGTGCTCTTGCGTGTTCCGTTGGATAAAGCCGTCCGAGTGTGTCCAAGCGCTCTAAATTAGGTGCCTCGGTGTTGCCCCGAGGCAATGGTTATTAAATTATCCCAGAGGCAACATCAGTGATGAAGTTTTTTCCTCTGCCAATTTATATGCACATCCAATTCTCCCTTCTTAATTACCTTTAAGGCTGCGACTCAATTAAGATAATAAATAATCTAAACACCGAACAATCTGATCGCGGATCGGGCTACAGGAAAACTGAGAAAAAAACGTTCCGTTTGGAAGGAGCTTATTGTGTCTGGTCGCATCTGACCGGTTATATCATGGCCGTTCTAAACTAGTTCCCGAGCGGGCGCTTTGATCACTCTCTAATAGATATAGCTGCATGATTTTGTTAGTTCGACTCGCAGCGGGCCTTGGTTACATGCACGCTTTTTCACAAAGCACATTCTAGACAAGTTATTGCCTTGCTGTTTGTGTTAAGACTCCATCGAGGCTTTGTTCCAACGAAAAAAATTCTGGAAATGTAGTTTAGTTTTTGGTTCAAAGTCCAAAAAACTAAAAATGATCTAGTAGGTACTAGTCGGTAGTAACGCCCTCTGTCTGCTATTCATCGACGACGACAAAAGAAACGTATGTCGCAGCCTTGGTTTTGACGTTGTAGCAAACGTTAATGTTAATGTTTGTAACAATGATACAATCTAAGACTTCACATTTATTTCTACAGACAAATTAGAATGGAAATTTATTGAATCGGACATATAAATGTACCTAATTAAGACATACTTAAAAATTTTGATATTAAAGAGTTTTTGCATAACATACATTAAAATAACGTTATGATATATCTCTGCAATAACGTATTTAGAGTGGTAATTCTGTTGATCTGTATGATTACTTACGTAAACGTCAAAGTCATTGTTGCTTAACCACATCACAAACTTAACCAAATCTGTATCGAATTTCACGGTTTTAATGTTACAGTATTGTTTACGTAGGTGGTGCAAAAATTCCCTATTAACTTTATGTAATATACGCTATCTGAAATTAACGATAACGAAAATTAATTATTACAACACTTTAAAACAGCAACGTCTTATATCACATCGAATATTATAATAAAAGTGTAGACCTCTTTATTTTTCACCAAATGTTTCTACAAAATTGTGTTTTGATGTATCAGATTCTTTTCAAGATCTCGCAGACTTAAGAAACGTCTAAAACAAACAAGTAGTCCCAGAAAAAGGCTGTTAAAATTTAGTAACTTGAATATTCTTGTTATACACCGAATTAAATAATTATCCTAGTTATTGACATTTTGGGTCATATTTAAATTAGTTGAATCAAATTGAAACCATACTGCGTCATCAAATTATCATATCACACTATCAAATTTGTTTCATCAACATTTGATCAAATTTTATGTCAAATTTTGAAAAAATTGCACACATGTTGTTTTTCTTCTAGACTAAGGATGTTCACTGGTTGAATTTTGAACAATTGGCGTCACTCGTAATAACCTGTCTTAATATTTCAATTGAAAGATACGGTTAGAATAAGCGGTGATAGCAGTGATAATTATGTATATCACGTTTGAATTCTATAAGTGATTTTAGCAATGTGGGTCAAGTTGTGTTGCCTGTATAAATCATATGGAGTTACTGTCGGGTTTAGGCGGTAAAGTTTATGGTATTCGCAAAATACACAAAATTTGGGTTTAGGTACATTGAATACAAATAAATTGACCATGGCAACAGGTATTTAAAAATTTAATTCTTTCTTTGATAATTTCTTTAATCATAAGGACTTCCAAATATAACTTCTAATAACAAAAATATAAGCACTTATCCTTTTCTTGCAAAAATTAGCTCATGGTAAATCATGGGTAGTTTCATTCAAGTTTTTCCCAAATATTGCGTAATCTCTTCGGCAAAATTAATTGCTCTCATAAACTAAATAAAACTTCTTATCAAATACAGTTAATGTTAAGTTTCATATTATTGTCTTAGTTTGATTCAGCTACTTAAGTAATTCTTATTTTTCTGTGTCGTCAACATTAACATCGTTTAACTAACTGACTTTGGTATAATGAGCTAAACATTTATTGAAATTCACAGGAATATGTCAATTGTTAGGAACATGTCAGCCAACGGGACATTTACCTTACCTGAGGTACAAAGGAAATTTCGATGTTTAAAAAAATGCCAGTACAATGTGCTAGAAGGATGATACCATTAACATATTCAAATAAATTCGTCAACGTCTCCGTCCTTGGTACTAACATAATGTAAATTTGGTTTTGATACATTCAGTAGCTTGCAAGATTATGTGAGATAAAGAAAGGCCCAATGACAGACCGACGAAATTTAGAGATCTACGTATTGATAACTTGAATCTCGGGAAGCACAAAGAATAATCAATATCAATAAAAATTGATGAATGTTGCATCGCACAAGCGTGAACTTGACTCCATAAAAATGGAAATTTATACGTGATTTATTTATTATTGTATATATTGTTTACAAGCTGTAATTGGAAGTATAACATGTTGAACTCAAGAAGAGTTAGGTTTTGTCCTCGTTCTTGTCCTGTAGTTATATTGATACTTTTAAGGATGCAACATTAGTTACATAATAGGGACTTTTTGTATCACGTACGTCAACCATAAGGTAACATGAAAATATTGATTTTCGATACAGGATTGGATACCTCAATGATTTTAACGAATACAATGTTAATAATGTATGTAAAACTTCCTAATTTCGTTTCTTTTATGCTTTTATTTAATCTTCACCGCCACCATAAGTGTTATTTGTTTTAAAATTTGAACAATCGAACATACTTACAATGATGCTAGTAAGTCAAGCATAAATTGTTTGGAGCCCTATCCGAAGAAATCTATTCTCTCACATCATGTATGGATAATACAACTGGAAAGGACGTACAAAAACCACCTCGTTTAAAGGCCATTGTTATCCTTTATTCGAAACCAAACAAAAACATTAAATCTCGACTTATGGTTCAAATGAAGTTATATTTATTCCAACAATTAAAGGCATCATAAATTCTTATCCGGTTCATCAAAAGCGTGACGGCTTCTGTTTGACCATTAACTTAAGACGAAGCCAATTACGACGTTGATTGCGTTCTCGTCACGACAAAAATCGAATACATTCAGATTTGCTTTTTTATCTAAAACGGAATTGAGGTCGTCAAAACGATTGTTGTTTAGTAGCTTCTGTTGTGCGTAAATTTCCATTGAGCTACCATATTAATATACATACATATTACAACATAGCTACCGGGTGTTCGGATATTGAATTAGCAAAAGTTTCACATAACTAATAAGAATTGGTTTAGTTATTAATATTAATAATTATAATCTAACACCTACGTGAGGTGTTTCCGAAACAGGATGCCGATTCGAATACAAATCGCGGCATGTACCAGAATGATGTCAGCATTTTCACCAATCGTGCATGTTTTAAGGTCGTCCGTAGAAGTTTAAAATCGTAAGCCGCGAGCGCGCTCGAAAAGGGTAAAACAAGAGTTGTTGGTAACGAATTAATCACTTAATAAATAATTCAAGGTGTGCCTTCGGCTGAAGACGACTAGAGCAGCCAGTCTGTTTTATGACACGTGTAGAAGGTACTCGTTTGTGTGCAGTTCGCTCGATCTCAGATTACGGTCGAAAGCATGAATTTTAAACAACCTGGTGATATCTTATTCCTATGACACGCATTTTATGTAAAATCGCCGCCCCCCTGCGGAATTTCTAATTTCCTCGCCCATTTTTCGATGAAATTTCGTAACGATCCAGGTAAGCCCTGCAGGGGGATCCCCATGAACACATGATATATCACTGGAGCATGTAAATGCGTGGATTTTAAGGCGCGTCCTCTTCGGATCCAGCTGGATTAGGGTTTCGGAGCATCCGGCGAGTGTTTGGCGTCCAACCAAGAGCTTGTTCGTGTCCATGCATCTCATTTGAAGCGGCAGCGCTGGCCCGATCGCAACTTATATCTAAAGGTAACTGATTTAGTTGTCTAGAATCTCGTGGGCGTGTTCTGTTTGTATCTGGAGGTCAGATGCTATCTGAGTCGGGGATGTGCACGATTTATGGCCGTGAAATCCATCCTCTATAACTCATGGCCATCGTGGTACCGCAGGGTTGCTTACTCGCCTCCACTCTTGGGCGACATCAGCGGTAGATTTCAGATCGAAGCGATACCGCTAGGTGGCGCTCCACGCAATTACAACCGGTAACACAACTAGATGGCGACACCAATCGACTTTATTAAGGTGAGATTTTCACTTCAAAGGACCGGCTTAGAGATGTAATTAAGGCCGAATGCCATCGTGCAGATAATAGACCCATTGTTACGACATTCTGCGGCTGTTACCTCCGAATATCAATTCGAATAAAAAGCTTGCTATGAGCCAAGTCTGGACCATTAATTGGATGTATGCTGCCCGGGTACAAATTGTCCGGTTTCACCAATCTTGGTGAGCACGTTTGGATCGGAAACTTGTGTTAATTTTTGTTCGTGCCTCCTATTGATTGATTGGTTTTCATGTCAAACACACCAGAGATAATTGCATTTTTTTTAATAGCAACTGCTATCTTACCAAACTCGATTTTACCACACATTAAACGAACGATTTCTTCGAAATCGATAATCTTTAATTTCCTGATTCCTGATGAAGTTTATTACGCGTACACAAGCTAAACGCCAGCAGTAATAAAAATCATTAAATTATTATTGTTGTTTACATTTCTTGTTCTATAAAATGTCACTGTGTGGCAATATCGTTACGTTTATGCTAACACAAGGCTCCTCGGCATTTCTGAGAACAATCTTGGCCCTAGGTTCAAAAAAATTCCACGATTATCGATCGGTTATCAATTAAAATTAATTACCACAATTTTTTTCCTTGACCATTCGTAGAACCACACCAATGAACTGATAACATATGAACTAATTGACGTGTCAGACCAAATGATATCGGCAATAAATCTTTTCTTCGTCATTTACTCCGATCCAGTCCCGAGAAAATAACCCATAAAACTTTCACTTCAGGTTTTATTAACATTTGTCATGTCGCTTGAAATAGTAAATTGTCCATCTCTATGACTACAGGATCTATTGTCCACTGTTAAAGTTTTGTGACATCCCATTATCATCAGTTCCTTCTTTTCGTTGTTTATTTTAAGCAGACACAAAAGGCTCGAATGCAGGTTTCCTTGGATATTTCTGTCAGATTCCCGGAGGCGAAGCAATAATGAATACCAATGGGAATGGAGCAGACAAAGCATGCGACCACTTTGAAAATTCAGCAGGACCAAAAAAAATCCACCTTTTACAGTCTTGTGAATTACTAATATCTAAACGTGGGACGAGTACGAACACTTCCGAGAGGCACTTGATAAGATTCTGAAGGGTCTATTCGTGGCACAATTTGAAGCAAAAACTGGCAATATGACCAGAACTACAAACCGAAGACAAAATATTTACCCAAATGAGAAAAAAAAAAAACGTAAGGCCGCTGGAGCATGGACATGTAAATGTTACAACATGGTTAACTCTAAAATATGACGATCGTGCTGCATGTGCGAATTTTAATTCTTTACGGCTTCAAGTTTGTTTATGTTGTGTTGCCGTCTGTATTGTGTTGCACCAGCTTGGTCGTGTTTTCTCTCATGTCCGAGTTGCATTCAGTTCTTAACTAAAAACTGCAAACATTTCGTTGCATGCATCAGCAACGAACTGATTTCTCTCGGTTTTCACTCCATTAATTGGCTTTCGCCGAAAGCTTCTCGAGCTTTTGTGACGAATTTTCGTAATGATTTGGTAAATTGTGTGTGAAACATGGTTGAAGAAATTCGTTAATGATTTCATTAAGGGAACCGTCTCGGTGCGTGTGTACGACTCTTTTACAGGTACTAAAAAACATGTGCTCAGGCTTGGAATGTCCTTATGTAATTAATAATAACTTACTGTCATTATTCAAACCGGCAGACGGCTCCTTAAATCTAGCGTGATAATCTTACAAATGCATGCATGCTTTCTGTTGAGATGACAGGGCCATCTGTTAACGTACCAAGAGACTTCTTTTTGTCGATTACCTTTTAGTCATACGGCTACTGTTGATTATAAAAGTTCTATGAATGTGTTCTTTCATGTTTTAATGTTTATTCTTTCAAGTTACGGCTCCTTCCTGGATTACTAAACGAACCACTTCACGTTAGTGTGAACGCACCCCATTTCAACGGAACAAATTAACCATAAGCAGATAAAGCGGGACGAATCTAATAATTATGTAATAAAAGTACTATAAGGTTGAGGTAGATGCGTTACTTTGTATAGTTACAAAAAGCTTTATGTGTGTTGGGCGTCATTAGCACTAATAATGTGGTAATGATGGATGATAGCAGAGCATTATAACAAAGTGTAAGTGAATAAATTTTCTTGATCGCCGACAACAATTATCACTTGCCCCGCAATTGCGTGCTTGGTATTAGCATAAACTCTGTCCATTATGGCCTATTATGAGATACTGATGAGTTGTTAATTAGATATGATGCTAGCCCATAATCGCAAAGACTATAAAATTGTCATAACGTTCTGGCATCAGTCAGAGGACAGTGCAGAATGTGCCATTATATGGGTTGTTAAGAGCGGTTTTACATTTGCATTCTATCCTAATAAGGCTGCATTAATGCCGAATATGAATTATAGAAGATTGTTTCGTGTGTCACCATCGTGAATTACAACCATCCTTGAATCGTGTACTCGATCAATTTAAAAAGTTTGCACGTACCGTCAATATGACACAGAAACGGCTTGCGGAGGTGATAAAGTTCCAAAAAAATTGCTGCACTCCGTGATTTATTCTACTAAGAAGCAATAAATTTATGAGTATAATAAAATCGTCGGCTTCTGTTAATCATTAATTAAAACTAGTTTGGCGGCAATAAAAATCCAACTATTAAAAATTAGAAGAACTCTTAATCCGTACGAAAGAAAGAATTCGAGACTATAACGAAAAACTCGGCAGTTCGTTAAAGCAAAATTATGTGCGCCAGATGATTAGAGCCGATGAGATCTTCAGATTCAAGCGTCATCGTAAATATCTTTTTACAGTTTCGTCATTGATGTAACTCTGGTTCCTATTTGGCTTTTCGAACTTGGGTGATCCAATCAACGACTTTATTTTCAGTACGTAGCACAGCTTCGAAATCTGGTACGACGTGCAGACGCAGGCCGCAAAGTTAATAATTACACGTTTTAAATGACGTGGCCGATGGCTCGTCAACAATAACACTAATTAACCTACAATCCTTAGGCGGTATGCTGAAGAACATTCTTCTGATTACTATCAGTGCAAGTGTTTCCAGCTACTCTGCACCTTACAGGGAAAAGATTTATTTACTATTCAAGCAATGACGTTTCCGGTAAATGTTAAATATCCGGATTGCTACAAATTTGGAAATGCTTCGAGTTTCCGAAAAAGGACTGCAGCTACATAAAACGAGTCTATCGGAAGTTTAAGTTGTTTTAGAGAGGAAGGATGATATACATACGTTAAAATTAAAATCTTCATCTATCAAATAATATGTTTATAAAACAAGTCAACACAAAAAAAAACCGTAGCCCTTAGACATGGTTTGATAGTTGAATCGTCTATAAAAATGTCTTATACATTAAACAAGAACATATGGTCGCTTACATCGGAAACGACATATTTACGTGTTAATTATTAAAAACAGTCGTTTCTGTGAAGGGAGGAAGGTAAAATGAACTGAAGTGACATGCTAATTTAAATTATGCTGTTATTTTACAATTATTATGTAACACAGTAATTTCTGTTACTTTAATGCTTAAGAAAAATGGCATAATGAAGGGTGTTTCATGAAAAACGCCCTAATTGCTGCAATGGTTTACAAACAGTTTGAAAATTTTTTTTCACATGTTATGCTTTTCAGGAAATGCCAGTCAATTAATTTTTTTCAAATAGAACACTAATTCTTTTGAATCTCCCTCATGAGGAAATAATATTTCAATTTACGTTTATTTTTTGAATTAACAAAATTTTGTGTACTCTCGACATCAATAAAAAAATTTTTTACTTTTTATAGTTCCAATTTCTAAACCCCATGTAACAATTTTTTTTAAGAATTATATTTTTTTCTGAATTTCAATATAAGATAAACTTTTAAGTTACAATGATCTTCTTGTGAGTTTATCATCAACCTTTTCGTTTTTGTACACACATCATGTTAGTTATTGACGCAGGAATAATATAAGGTAACAGAGTGGATTTTAAACCGAATTTTTTGATTTTACTTTGTCTCAGAAAATAATTTTTGGTTTTTCTATACCTTGAAGCCTATTCAATTTGCTGGAACAAATGAAAAATAGATTTTTGTTTTTCTATTAATTATTTTATAGTTGGAGACATTGTTTTAATTTTTTTACACATTAGATGAAGTGTATTATATACAAATATCATCTTTGAATGTCGTTTATATGGTGCGATCACAAAGAAGTATGTTTATATTAAATAAAGAGTTTTTATAATTCCATTAAATGTGCTATGTTTAATAAATTAAAGAAAAATGTAATATAAGTGCAAAAGGGAACAATATATTCTATGGACTTTAGGACTTTATTATAAAGATAAAACATTGTACTTATTGCATTCTTTTGCATTGTTTTCATTTGATTAGGTTAGCCTGTTGACTGATGCAAAATTTGAATAAAAATGCAGATCATAATAAGTAAGGAAAAATTGAATGAAAAAAGTGAAAAGTTAAGTTTCTCAGTTAATGGTATAATTAGCGGTCTGTTTGCATCAAGAAGGAAGTAAAAGTAAATGAAGTAAAAAGGAAGTGAGATTACAGTTTGACAAATTTATACATACAAACACTTTGTGAGTAATTGATACTTTAATTTCAAAATGTTTTTGGTCCGAGTATACAAAATGCAAAATGAATGTTTGCTGTCAGAATCCCGTTACTCATTTATCTGTTAATATTAGAGTGGAATTCCTTATAAAGGTATACTTTAAACTATTTAAATGTGTGTACATAGAAGTCGAGAGATAGTAGATATACATAAATACGTAAGTAGAATCGACGTCGTAGCATTTATGGAATGTTGGTACAATTAAATTATAAATAACTGGTTAAAAGGAAAATCATAATACTAATAAATAAACATAATAATCATTTCGACGTATTACAGACCGTTTTACAAACTTGTATATTCTTTACATAGCACTAATTGTATTAGTATTATATCAAATAAGCTAAATCATTTTGAAGAGCATGGAAAAACAAATTCTATCAAATGTATCAGTACGTTTCAGTTTTATCTCCAGAATATGATTTTGATTAAAAAATTTGAAATATATATATA